>PVIA01012732.1:0-28778 GCA_004024845.1 Tonatia bakeri
ATCTGTTTGCTGGAGGATGTTATTAACTTGGAATTTGAAGGCACAGTCAGGAAACCTTTGGAACCTGTAGTCTTTTCATATGATAAAACTCCAATCTCTGCCCGGAATCACAACAGAAACTCTGTTAACATCCTTGTAAGATACGTGTTCCCTTTGATCCCTTCTGCCAGACTGTCAATCCACAAACTGTGTCTACTTTGTCAATAAAAACCCACTGGGACAAAGGAAGGGGCTCTTCTCCTTAGGAGGGTTTAGCCCGGAGCGGCTCAAAGAATTGGAGAGTGAGCGCTCTGTCTTTGACTTCCACTCAGAAAACTGTTTCTGTGCATGATTATTTCTATAGTGGGTTTTAAGGGTGGCCATGGCAAGCCAAAGGGAAAAGGTTGGGTTCTGTGTGCTTCAGTCAGACAGCCTGGTGTTTAAAGTGAGGTTTAAAAATCGCTACAGTCAGTCAGACAGCCTGGTGTTTAAAGCGAGGTTTGAAAATCGCTACAAGTTGTGATCTGTTCTTTCATTTGGGCTGTATTTCTTTGTCTCATTAATTTGACAGCCTCCCTGTTTTCTGTTTCTGTGTATTAGGTGGAGCTGGTTTGACTCCATCTTGGCACACCTATTACATTATAATGGGTTGAGCCTCAGTATTTGCTAGGGTGGGGCAAACTGCTTTGTGGAGCTATATGTGGGGGAGGGGTTGGAGAGGGGACAATGCCACTTGCTTAGCTCTCACCCAGTTTCCAGTCACTTCCCCCACTTCCTATATGTGACTGGCACCCCTCTAGCTATGCTTTGGTGGTGGTTCCAAGTGGGAGAGTTTGTGTACATTCTAAGATCATGTGAGTCCTTTAAATGGACTCTCCTGAGAGACCGGTAGTTTATTCTACCTCCACAACCCCACCTGTTTTTACAGCCAGAAGTTATGAGACTTTATTTCCCAGTGCTGGAACCCTGGGCCACACGGTCTTGCCTGAGGCTGGGATCACTGGCTCCCCAGGTGACCCTCCTGGTTTTTATCCACCACGTGTGAATGTGGGGCCACCCTTTCCACCAGCTGCTGCCACCACTGCCTTGCCACTGCTTCCCTGCCACTACTTCCTCATTGCTGCTACTCTGTCCTCTCTGCCCTGGCTACCAGTCTCTGCCCTTCCTACCTGTCTGAATATTTCTTCCTTACATCTTTGGTTGTTGGATTTCCACTCAGTTCAATTTTCTGTCAGTTTGGTTGCTTTTGTGTTGAAGTTAGTTATGATCCTTATGGTTGTGCAAGGAGGCAAAGCATGTGTATTTACAACTCCATCTTGGCTGGAAATCTACCATCAAAAGCAGTCTTTATTTCTGTTAGTGTTTTTGATTTCCAGCACTTCTTTTTGATTCTTTCATATAGTTCCATCTCTACTTAAATCACCATCTGTTCTTGAAAGTTTTCTACTTTTCCTATTAGAGCTTTTACCATATTAAGCATAAATTTCATTTCTGGTGATTCTAAAATCATTTCATCTGGTTCTGATGCTTGCTTTATCTCATCAGACTGTCTTTGCTCTTGTCTTTTAGCATGCTGTGTAATTTTCTGTTGATAGTGGACATAATGGACAAGTTGATAGAAATGATGTAAATATGTCTTTAGTGTGAAGTTTTCTGTCAATCTGCCTAGGGGTTGGGCAGTGTTGCTTATTTGCTGAAGCTGTAGGTGCCTGAGGCTTTAGTTTCCTTTTTTCCCCACTCCACTCTGCTGTTTTGGGGTTTCATAAGAACTCTTTCTCATATTGAGTTCATATCTTGTAGGTCTTTCTATTGTAATCCACTACTACTACACTGGAACCCTTTTGATGTAGTGATAATGTGTGAAGGCAGGGAAGCATTTTATAATCTTATTATTAAACCTTGGCCTTTCAGTTTTAAGTGGACTGATTTTTCTTCCCCTCTTTTTCTTCCCCCAAAAGGCTGTGGTACAGTTGTTTCTTTTGGAGAGCAAGTCTTTGATATGTTGAAATCCTGGATTTCAAAATGTTTTTTTTTTCCCATCTCACTGTCAAAAACATGAGGGAATTTTCTTGTTTCTTTACCTTGAGAACCTGGTGAAGTTTCTAACAGTAAAAATCATGAAAGTATGGACTCCCCCCAAACTAAGCTGTCACTAATTTCTTACTCTCAAGCTAATCCATACTCATCCCTAGCAATTCATCAAAATTACTATTTAATGGTTTTACCAGTTCATTGCTCCAGCAGTGTCTGCTCCAAATATCCTGATATTATCTGTGATTCCCTGTATTCTCCTTCCTCTGTGGATTTCAGGGTACAGGTTTGTACCATGACTTCAATTCTCTGTTGGATCTAAAGAACTTGTTTATTTTCAGTTTGTTTATCTTTTTTCTTGTTGTAATGATGGGAGTAATGACTTGCATTCTGTTCACATGTGGAACTTAAACTGTATGTGCTAACTGAGTTTTGAGAAAGGTGAAAAGGTAATTCAAAGGATATTTACAACAAACTCTGTTGAACAATTGGTCATTTGCATTAAAAAAAGAACTTGGTTAAAATTAAACATTATTATATAAGAATGACTCAATAGTTTCTCTACTTATTAAATATACAGTATAAAACTCTTAGAAGATTCAACATCCCCTCACAAAAAAAAAAAAAAAATCCAGAATAAAATCTGGAGCTGTAAAAGGACCAGCATTAGACCCAAAGAGGGTTCATCCAAACAAGTGAGACAAGTAGGTGGGAGCTGTGAGCACCAGGATACCTGCTGGAAGAGAAAACCCACCAACAAAGGAACCACCAACAGATAACAATGGAAGAAGGTGAAGGAGGGAGTGGAAGCCATACTAACCTCCACCCAAGACCGATATGGAAATACAACTAAATGATGGAGAAATTACCCAGAATAAACAACTAAACAATAGTGAGAGAAAGTCTCAAAACCTCATATAGATAGAAGAATCAGCTTCAACACAACCTGTCCATGCCCATACAACAGAATATATCACGTGGTGGACAGAGAAACCCTCAGTTAACCAGCTGGAGAGACGGACCCACCAAAGAAAGGCCCAACAACAACCAAAACCCAAAGATATACAGAGAACCAACATAAATGACAGCCCAAGACCAGTGAGCTTAGGAGAGCAAGGAGACTGCACCACTGAATCTCACAGGTCTTCTACCATAGAAGTTCACACCAAAAACCCAGGGAGTCAGAACAGATCAATTTAAGAAGCTGAGGCTAACAAGAAGAGTCTCACAAATAATAGGAAGACAAAGAAACAATCCCCAAATGAAAAAAAAGAAGGAAGCCTCAGAAAGAATCCCAAATGAAATAGAGGCAAGTCAACTATCAAATACTGAGTTCAAAGAAATAGCTATAAGGAAGCTCAGTGAGCTCACAAAGAATTACCAAAAACTACAGGGAAACTACTATGAACTCACTGAAAACTATATCAACATGAAAAAGGAAATAGAAACTATCAATAAGGGCCAAGAGGAAATGAAGAATACAATTTCTGAACTGAAGAACACAGTAAAAGGAATTGAAAGCAGGCTAGATGAAGCAGAGGATCAGATCAGTGAGCTGGAGGATAAGGTAGAAAGGAACACCCAGAAAGAGCAAGAAAAGTAAAAGAGACTCAAAGATTGAACAGGTGGTAAGGGAACTGCAAGACAACATGAAATGTAATAATATTCATATAATTGGGATACCAAGAGGAGAAGGCAGAAGAGGAGAAGGAAGAGGAGGAAAAGGAGAAGGAAGAGGAGTAACGGGAGGAGGAGGAGAAAGGAGAGAGAGAAGAAGGGAAAACCTGTTTGAAAGTAATGATGGAACACTTCCCTAATTTGATGAGAGAAAAAGTCACACAAATCCAGGAAACACAGAGAGTCCCAATCAAGAGGAATCCAAAGAGGCCCACTTCAAGATATATCATAATTAAAATGACAAAATTCCAAGACAAAAGGAGAATCTTGAAGGCAGCAAGGGAGAAACAGGAAGTAACATACAAGGGGGTCCCAATAAGACTAGCAGCTGACTTCTCAATGAAAATGCTCCAAGCCAGAAGAGACTGGCAAGAAATATTCCAAGTAATGAGAACTGAAGGCCTGAAACCAAGACTACTTTAACCACCAAGGTTTTCAATTAGAATGGAAGGCCAAATAAGGAGTTTCCCAGACAAGAGAAGCCTCAAAGAACATACCTCCTCCAAACCAGCTCTTCAACAGATGCTAAAAGGTGTGCTCTAAGAACAGGAAGAAAAACAGTGAGAGAAAGAGGAACAAAAGTGTGAAAAATGGCAATGAATAAGTACCTATCAATAATAACATTAAATGTAAATGGATTAAATGCTCCAATCAAAAGACATAGAATAGCTGAATGGATAAGAAATCATCACCCACACATATTCTGCCTACAAGAGCCCCACCTCAGAACAAAAGACCTACACAGACTGAAAGCAAAGGGCTGGAAACAAATATTCCAAGCAAATGAAAAAAGAAGGGGAAAAAAAAAAGCTGGAGTAGCAATACTCATATCAGATAAAATAGACTTCAAAAAAAGAGCCATAAAAAGAGACCCAGAGGGTCACTTCATAATACTCAAGGGAAGAATCCACCAAGAAGACATAAATATTATAAATATATATGCATCCAACATAGGAGCACCCAAATACATAAAAAAGAAATCTTGGAGGACTTGAAGAAAGATATTGACAGCAACACAATTATAATAGGGAATTTTAACACCCCATTGTCAACAATGGTTAGATCTTGCAAACAAAATATCAACAAGGATATTGTGGCATTGAACAGTGCCCTAGATCAAATGAACTTAACTGATATACATAGAACCTTTCATCCCAAGGAAGCAAAATACATATTCTTTTCAAATGCACATGGAACATTTTCAAAGATAGACCACATGATAGGACACAAAACAAGCCTCAACAAATTCAAGAAAATTGAAATTATATCATGCATTTTCTCTGACCACAAGGGCCTGAAACTAGAAACCAACCTCAAGGAAAAAAATTCAAAAACACTCAAACTCATGAAGATTGGATAGCATGCTATTGAACAATGAATAGGTCAAGAATGAGATTAAGGAAGATATCAAAAATTTTCTGGAAACAAATGAAAATGAACTCACAAAAACCCAAAATTTATGGGACATAGAAAAGGCAGTCCTGAGAGGGAAGTTCATAGCAATACAGGCCTACCTGAAAAATATCGAAACATTTCAAATAAACAACCTAACCCTATGCCTACAAGAACTCAAGGGATAACAACAAAGACAGCCCAGAACAAGTAGAAGGAAGGAAATAACCAAGATCAGAACAGAATTAAATGACATAGAGACTAAAAACACAATTCTAAGGATTAATAAATCCAGGAGCTGGTTCTTTAAAAAGGTAAAGAAAATTGACAAGCCTTTAAGCAGACTCATCAAGAAAAAAAAAGAGAAGACCCAAATAAACACAATCAGAAATGAAAGAGGTGAGATTGCAACTGATGCCACAGAAATACAAAGGATTGTAAGAAATTACTACAAAGAACTATATGCCAAGAAATTTGAAAACCTAGGTGAAATGGACAAATTTCTTGGAAAATATAATCTTTCAAAACTTAACAAAGAAGCAGAAAGCCTGAACAGACCAATAACAGCTGGTGAAACTGAAGCAAGCTTTTCAAAAAGCTCCCAACGCACAAAATCTCTGAACCAGATGGTTTCACAGGAGAATTTTACAAAAGCATTTGAGGATGTGCTAACCCTTATCCATCACAGATTATTCAAAAAAATTCAAGAAGATGGAAGACTCCCAAACTCTTTTTATGAAGCCAATATCATCCTAATCCAAAAATCAAATAAAGACGTAACAAAGAAAGAAAACTTCAGGCCAATATCACTGATGAACATAGACACTAAAATCCTCAACAAAATATTGGTAAACCACACCCAGCAATACATTACAAAGGTCATACACCATGATCAAGTGAGATTCATCCCAGGGATGCCAGGATGGTACAATATTGGCAAATCAATAAATATAATATATCACATAAACAAAATGAAAGACAAAAATCACGTGATCATATCAATAGATGTGAAAAAAGCATTTGATAAGGTACAGCACCCACTTACAATAAAAGCACTTAGCAAAGTGGGAATAGAGAGAGCATTTCTCAACATAATAAAGGTCATATACAAGAGATCTACAGCCAACATCATACTCAATGGGTAAAATCTTAGAGCTTTCCCACTAAGATCAGGAATAAGACAAGGATGCCTGCTTTCACCACTCCTTTTCAACATAGTATTGGAAGTCCTAGCCACAGCCATCAGACAAGAGAAAAAAACAAAAGCCATCCATATTGGAAAGGAGGAAACAAAACTGTTATTGTTTGCAGATGACATGATAGTGTACATAGAAAATCCTATAGACTCCACCAAAAAAACTGCTCAACCTAATAAGTAAATTTGGCAAAACAGCAGGATACAAAGTCAATATTCATAAATTAAAGGCATTTTTGTACACCAATAATTAAATATAAGAAGCAGAAATAAGGAAAAAATCCAATTTGATATAGCAACAAGAAAAATAAAGTCCCTAGGAATGAACCTAACCAAGGAGGTGAAAGACCTGTACTCAGAAAACTATACAACACTGAAGAAAGAAATTAAGGAAAAGACAAACAAATGGAAGCATGTACCATGCTCATGGATTGGAAGAATTATCACTGAAATATTCATACTACCCAAAGCAATTTACAGATTCAATGCAATCACTATTAAAGTACCAATGACATATTTCACAGATATAGAACAAAAATTTTAGAAATTTATATCAAACCATAAACGACCCCGAGGAGCTGCAGCAATTTTGAAAAACAAGAACAAAGTAGGAGGGATCACAATACCTGGTATAAAACTGTATTACAAGGACACTGTAATAAAAACAACTTGGTACTGGCATAAGAACAGACACATAGGCCAATGGAACAGAACAGAGAGCCCAGAAATAAACCCAAGTCTCTACTTAATATTTGACAAAGGGGGAAGAAGCATAAAATGTAGTAAAAATAGCCTCTTCAACAAATGGTGTTGGGAGATCTGGACAGCTACATGCAAAAAAATGAAACTTGATCACCAACTTACACCATACACAAAAATAAATTCAAGGTGGATAAAAGACTTAAATATAAGTCATGACACCATAAAAGTCCTAGGGGAGAACAACAGCAGGAAAATCTCAGGCGTTCCACACAGCAGTATCTTTACTGATATGTCCCCTTATGCAAGGGACATAAAGGAAGGAATAAACAAATGGGACCTCATCAAATTAAAAAGCTTATGCATAGCTAAAGAAAACAGCATTAGAATGAAAAGAGAATCAACTATATGGGAGAACATATTTGCCAAGGATACCTCGGGCAAGGATTTGATCCAAAATATGTAAAGAACACACACAACTCCACTCTAAGAAGACAAACAACCCAACTAAAAAATGGGCAAAAGACTTGAACAAACACTTCTCCAAAGATGACATACAGAGGGCCCAAAAACATGAAAAGATGCTCAGCATCACTACCCATCAGAGAGATGCAAATTAAAACCACAATGAGATACCACTTCACACCAGTCAGAATGGCCATCATAAACAAATAAAAAAAAAAAGTGTTCGGAGAGGATGTGGAGAAAAGGGAACCCTAGTGCACTGTTAGTGGGAATGCAGACTGGTGCAGCCACTATGGAAAACAGTATGGAACTTCCTCAGAAAACTAAAAATGGAACTGCCTTATGACCCGGCAATTCCACTGCTGAGATTATATCCTAAGAACCTGGAAACACCAATCTAAAAAAACCTATACACCCCAATGTTCATAGCAGCACAATTTACAATAGCCAAGTTCTGGAAGCAACCTAAGTGCCCATCAGTAAATGAGTGGATCAAAAAACTATGGTACATTTACACAATGGAATTCTATGCCGCAGAAAGAGAGAAGGGGCTCCTACTCTTTGCAACAGCATGTATGGAACTGGAGAAATAATGCTAAGTGAAATAAACCAGGCAGTGAAAGACAAATGCCATATAATCTCACCTTTAACTGGAACCTAATCAACAAAAGAAAAAAGCAAGCAAAATATAACCAGAGACATTGAAGTTAAAAACAATCTGACAGTAACCACAGGGAAGGTGGGAGAGGATAATGGGGGGAAGGGTTTTCAGAAACAACTATAAAGGATACATAGACAAAATCAAGGGGGTCTGAAAGCAAGGGAGTGAGATGGGTTTGGCTGGAGTGGGGGGAGTAGTGGGGGGTAAATGCAGACAACTGTAATTGAACAACAATAAAATAATTTTTAAAAATACAAGAAAAAAAACAATCCAGTTGAAAAATGGGCAGGGGATCCGAATAGACACCTCTCCAAAGAGGACATACAAATGAGCAACAGACATATGAAAAGATATACAGTGTCAGTAATTATCAGAGAAATACAAATTAAAACCATAGTGAGATTTCATCTCACAACTGTCAGAATGGCTATCATCAATAAATCAACAAACAACAAGTGTTGGTGAGGATGTGGAAAAAAAGGGAACCCTTGTGCACTGTTGGTGGGATGCATATTGGTGCAGCCAGTATGGAAAATATTATGGAGGTCCAATTCTGCTTCTGAGTATGTATTCAAAGAAACCCAAAGCACTAATTCAAAAGAATATATGCACCCTTGTGTTCCTTGCAGCGTTGTTTACAATAACCAAGATATAGCAGGAACATAAGTGCCCATCAATAATCAGGGGATAAAAAAGCTGTCATAGACATGGTATATACAATGTTATTTTACTAGTCTATAAAAAATAATGAAATCTTACCATTTAGGACAGCATGACTGGACCTAAAGAATATTATACTAAGAGAAATAAGTCAGACAGATAAAGACAAATGCCATGTGATTTTACGCATATGTTCAATCTAAAGAGCAAAATAAATAAGCAAAATAGATACAATCTCATAGATACAGATATCAGACTGATGATGTCTGTCAGACTGATGATGTCTGTCAGATATCAGACTGGTGATAAGGGGATGGGTGAAAAAGGTGAAGGGATTGTGAAGTACAATTGGTAGTCACAAAATAGTCATAGGATGTGGTTGGGAACCACCCTGCCTGGTTTCAGAAGCTGTAACCGCCCCCCGCCCCCACCTCCATGGCTAAGGTTGAGTGAGTGACCTTTGGACCATAAGCCACTATGGAGACAAAATTTATCTCCCTGGCAGGAGTGCTGCCTATGCTCCTTTTACTTCACCCTGCCTGGCCCCCAATGCTTGATTGATTAGCCAATGATGGGTAAGATTCCTCAAGGGAGGGATGACCTAAGACAGGCACAATCATGGGGGACCCCAGGGAAGGACTTGGGGACTATAGAAAAAGGGGGTGCTGGACCCTCACCCCTCTGCTTTGACATAGCCTGAGTTCTCATTCTGTCGGCAAGAAGTCTCCTAATCTCTTGGCTGCCTTACTTCCCCTGCCTGACTTAAGCCTGGAACAATGTCTTAAACCTGAAACAATGCTGGAGGTGGGTGCTATCTTGTGCTGGAAAGGGCAGGTTCCCTAGGGTGATCAGGCCTAGGAAAGAATGCATAAAATCCTGTGAAGCCTACTTTGCTAATACCCTCAATTTAAATAATAAGGGTCCAAGTTTAAAATAAGTTTGTCCCCCAAAGTTTTATGGCCCTTTAACTATGTGACCCTGACTCAGAATAAGCCCTCAGAGTTCTTTGAATGTTATCTATTGTTTAATCATTTCTCCCTGACAATGACTGATGAACTTTATTCCTGTGCAAACTGAACCTAATAAAAGCCTGTTAAGGCAAGGGTCAGAGCACTCTCCTCTTGAGAGAGAGGCCGCACTGTCCCTTTTCCTTTACAGGACTCGGTAGTCAGTGTGAATTTATCTTGTCTCATCCGTAATGCCATGGACACTGCAGGCCGGTGTCCGAGTCAGGATGTAAAGTACAGTATAGGGAATATTGTCAGTAATATTGTAATAATTATGTACAGTGCCAAGTAGGCACTTGAAATAGGGGGGGACCACTTTGTAAAGTATATGGTTATCAACCACTGTGCTGCACACCTGAAACCAATACAAAATAATACTGAATTTTTCAATATGTAATTGAAAAATAAAAAATAATAAAAATTAAAAAAGAAACTTTTAGAAACACAGGAATAAACTTTGTGACCAAAAGGTGACATCAAAAGTACAATCTATAAAAGACAAAAATGATTTTAGGAGATTTAACATCTTAACATTAACTTTTCCAATTCAGAAAGAGGAAAAATTTTTTTTATTTATTTAGGTCTTCTGTCACATCTCTTGGTGATATTTTGTAGTTCTTTTTTAGCAGTCCTACATATTTTATACTGTATTAGTTCCACTGTTAATGCTATTGTAAATGCTGTGGCTCTTCTATCTTTATCTTTCATTTGCTATTTGCTAGATACAGAAATACAAATAATTTTTAATATTTATCTTGAATCCAATGATCTTACTAAAGTCATTCATTAATTTTAAGTTTGCTTTCGATCCTTTTGAAAAGTCTACACACATAATCATGTCATCTGAAAATAATTACAGTTTTACGTATTCCATTTTACTATTTTTACATTTTCACTCTTTTCTCTTTTTATAAAAGATTTTATTTTTATTTTATTTATTTTTAGAGAGGGTAAGGGAGAGAGAAAAAGATGGAGAGAGACATCAATGTGTGGTTGCCTCTTGTGCATCCCCCCACCAGGGACCTGGCCTGCAACCCAGGCATGTGCCCTAGACTGGGAATTCAACCGGCAACCCTTTGGTTTCCAGGCTGGCACTCAGTCCACTGAGCCACACCAGCAAGGGTGTTAACTCTCTTTTCTTGACAAGAGCTACCAGGACAAGAGCTACCAGGACAATTCCAAAGAGAAGTGATGACGGTGGGCTTTCTTGTCTTGCTCCAAATTGCAAGGAAAAGTGTTAAATAGTTCATGATTAAGTAAGATGTTGTTTATAGATTGGTGTAAATATTCTGTATCCAATTAGGAAAATACTCTTCTATTTTTTATGCATCATAAATGCATAAAATACTCTTCTTCTAATACTTTTCTGAGAGTTTTTATCATGAACTCTTGATTTTTATGCATCATTTTGAGCATCTTTTGAGTAAGTAGATCATGATTTGTTTTCTTCTGTAATTTGAATTGATTTTTGAATGTTAAACTTACTATAAATTGACATTGCATTTATAAAATAAAACCTAGTTGATCATGATGTATTGTCCTGTTAACATGTCACTAGATTCAATGATATCTAATTTACAATTGTTTACATTTATGTTAATAAGATATAATGTACTGTCATTTTCTGTTCTGCTGCTGTTTTTGTCAAGTTTGGCTACTAAGGTTGAGTTGGCCTTATTAAAAACATTTAGAAAGATTCCACTTTTTCTATTCTCTAGAAAAGTTTATGTATGATTTTTATTATTTTATCTTTAAATGGTTGGGAAAAAATTACCAGTGAAGTCATTTGAGTGTGAACTTTTCTTTGTTTTTTTCTTTGATTTTTAATGATGCATTCAATATCTTCAACAAATATAGAAATATTACAATATTCTGTTTCTTCTTTGATCAGTTTTGGCAAGTTGTATTTTTTAAGAAATTTCTCCATTTCATCTACATTGTTAAATTTATGGCACTAAAGTATTATAATAATTTATTTTTTAATACTTTTAATTTTTTATTGTTTTCTTTTTCATTCCTGCTATCAGTGGGCTCGCTCTCTCTCTTTTGAAAAGGGCCTGTCTTGCTAGGGAGTTATTAATTTTAATCTTTACAAAGGACAAACTTTTGTTCTTGCTGGGTTCCTCTGTTGTATGCTTCTTTCTATTTCAATTATTTATTCTCTTAAACTTATTAGAATCTCACTATATTTTAATTTCCTGCTTTTTTGCAGCTTCTTTATTAATTAAAAATCTCTATTTTAGATGAAATTAGTATTTCCATACTTTAGAATAAAGCAAACACACTTCTTTAAATCCATTAATTTAGGTAATAGTTATTTCCGTGAATAGAGTTACTGAGTATCACTTGAGTATTTGCCTATATACTTGTTGGAAGCTTCTGTAGCCTTTTCTTGGTAGGAATTCCAGTTTTTTTCTGAATTTTTCCCTTTCCTTTAGGTATTTCATTTCCCATTTTTCATGTAAGAATTTTCTTTCCAGCATTTTATTACCATAAGGATTTCAACTCCTTGCAACATTTGGTAAAATTTTGAACTGTTCGAAACATCTCTGTCAGGTCTTTTCTTTCATTATTTGAAGGAACAAACATCTTTTTCAACATCTCTGAGCTGCTTCTCTGCCGGACCAGAGCACCATCTCAGCAACAGAGGAAGGCAGCCATGTGGTCACCCCCCAGGAAAGAGGTATGGACAGTTTTTTGGAGCTTCTTGAGATGAACATTCAAATAATTGATTTTCAACCTCTCATATTTTTAAAATATATGCATTAAAAGTCAGAAATCTCTCTCTAGTGCTCTGACTAGTGTGGGTGAGTTGTTGGGCATTACCCTGCAAGGTGAAAGGTTGTCAGTTCAATTCCTAGTCAGGGTACATTCCTGGGTTGCAGGTTTGGTCCTGGTCAGGCCATGATAGGAGGCAACCCATTGATGTTTCTATCTTATATTCATGTTTCTCACCTTTTATTTCTCCTTCCCTTCTAAATAAATAAATAAATAAATAAATAAATAAATAAATACAATCTTTAGAGGGGAAAAAAAAGAATAGGAGCCCTGGCCAAGATGGAGGCATAGGTAGAAATGCTTCGCTTCCTTGCACAACCAAAAGAAGGATAACAACCAATTTAAAAACAAAGAACAAACACAACTGCCAGAACTTTAAAGTGCATGGAAGGCTGACAACGAAGAAGTTAAAGAAATATATTGGGAGTAAATGGGAGAAAACTGTACTTGAACAATGATTAAAATAAAATTAAAAAAAAAAAAAGAAATATCCATCCAGACTGGTAGGGGCAGAGATGGGCAGCCAAGCTGATAAGATATGCAGCAAGGCAGTGGCTGGCAGACCGCACTGGAAAGGTGATGGTGGGCCAGTAGATCCAATATTCCAATATTCACCTGCCAATAAGCAGGAAGAACAACTGGGTAGCGAGATAGACCACAGAACCCAGGGTTTTAGCGCAAGAAACTAAAGACTCAAAAATTCTGGCTGTAAAAATCTGTGGGGGTTGTGGTGATGGGAGAAACTCCCAGTATCACAGGAGAGTCCATGGGAGAGTCCCATGGGGTCTTAGAACGTACACAAACTCACCCACCTGAGAAACAGCACCCGAAAGGGCACAATCCACTTGAGGGAAGTGACAGACCTGCTCTGACCCCTCCCTCACAGACAGCACAGTAATGGAGCAAAGAGGGTTGCCCCACCCTGGTGAATACCTAAGGCTCTGCTCCTTACGATGTAACAGGTGAGCCAAGATAAAGAAATATGGCCCAAAGGAAAGAACAGATCAAAAATCCAGAAAAAGAACTAAGTGACAAGGAGATAGAAAACCTATCTGATACAGAGTTCAAACAATGGTAATAGGAATGCTCACAGAAATGATTGAGCTCAGTCACAAAAGGAAGGAAGAAATGAAGGCTATGCAAAGTGAGTAAAGCAAAATATACAGGGAACCAATAGTGAAGGGAAGGAAACCAGGACTCAAATCAATGATTTGAAACAAAAGGAAGAAATAAACATTCAACCAGAACAGAATGAAAAAACAAGAATTCAAAGAAATGAGGAGAGGCTTAAGAACCTCTGGGACAACTTTAAATGTTTGAACATCCAAATCATAGGGTGCCAGAAGGAGAAGAGGAAGAGCAACAAATTGAAAAATTATTTGAAAAAATAATGAAGAAAAACTTCCCCAATCTGGAGAAGGAAATAGACTCCAGGGCTCCAGGAAGCCCAGAGAGTCTCAAAGAAATTGGACCCAAGAAGGAATACAGCCAAGACACATCATAATTTAGTTACCCAAGATTAAAGATAAGGAGAGAATCTTAAAAGTAGCAAGAGGAAAGGAAAGAGATACCTACAAAGAAGTTCCCATAAGACTATCAGTTCATTTCTCAAAAGAAACCTTACAGGCAAGAAGGGACTGGAAAGAAGTATTCCAAGTCATGAAAGGCAAGGACCTACATCCAAGATTGCTCTATCCAGCAAAGCTATTATTTAGAATGGAAGGGCAGATAAAGTGCTTCCCAGATAAGATCAAGTTAAAGGAGTTCATCATCACCAAGCCCTTATTATATGAAATGTTAAAGGTACTTATCTAAGAAGTAGAAGAGGATCAAAAACTATGAATAGTAAAATGACAATAAACTCACAACTATCAACATTTGAACCTAAAGAACAAAAACTATGCAAACAACTAAAACAGGAACAGGATCACAGAAATAGAGATCAATTACCTGGAGGGTTATTAGTGGGGAGAGGGAGAATGGGGGGAAAACATACAAGGAATAAGAAGACTAATTGGTAGGTACAAAATAGACAGGGGGAGATTAAAAACAGTGTAGGAAATGGAGAAGCCAAAGAACTTATAAGTATGACCCATGGACATAAACTAAGGGCAAGGGAATGCTGTAGGGTGGTGGGGTGCAGGGAGGAGAGGGATAAAGGGGATGCAAAAATTGGAACAACTGTAGTAGTATAATCAATAAAATATACTTTAAAATAAAAAACAATAATAAAAAACAAAAGTACTCTAAAAAATAAAAGGAATATTCCTCTAAGAAAAAGTTTAGCTTCATCTCAAAAGAGATACATTACATATATATTTATTATTGTTTAGCTTAATATATTTTCTAATTGCTATTGTAATATTTTCTTGATCATTTAGAATTGTGATAATTAATTTATTTATATTTGGAGATTTCTAGTTACCTCCCTTTTATTGACATTGTTTAATTTCACTGTTGCTAGAGGGCATATCCTGTGTGATCTCAATTCATAGAAATTTGTTGAAATTTATTTTATTGCATAAGATATTATCTACTTTGATAAATGTTTCATGCACACTTAAATAATGAACATCCTGCCATTGTTAAATTTAGTTTTCTATGTATGTCAATCAGTTCAGTTTGGTTGTTCAGATTATTAAAATATTTCTAAGTCCTTATTGATTTTTTGGTATGCTTTTTCTATACATTACTGACAGAAATGTGTTAAAATCTCAAACTATTACTGTGGATCTGTTTCTTTTTTTTTCCTGTCAACATCTTTTTACGTTATTAGGTACATACAGACTTAGAATTGTGATAAAATTCGGTTGAATTGACCCTTTTAAAAATTTATTTATTTTAGACAGAGGAGAAAGGCAGGAAAGAGAGGGAGAAACATCAACATGTGGTTGCCTCTCACGCAACTGGGGACCTGGCCCGCAACCCAGGCATGTGCCCCGACTGGGAACTGAACCAACAACCCTTTGGCTCGCAACCTGGCACTCAGTCCACTGAGCCACACCAACCAGGGCTCTTCTTTTTGGCAAACAATATCTCTGGCTTCAATTTCTTCTCTGTCTGGTATTAGAATAGTTATGCTAGTTTTTTTTCTGGTTAGTGTTTACACTATGTATATTTTCCATTATTCTACTTTCAAAGTTTCTGTCCTTATGTTTAAAACATGGGGGGTTTTAACAGCATATAGTTGGTTTTGCACTTTTCCTCAGCATGGCATTACTTGTGTTTTGCCTGAAGTGTTTAAACTGTGTACATATAATATTATTGAGTCTCAGTTTACCATATTGCTATTTGCTGTTTATTTATACCATCTGTCTTTGTTCCTTTATTTCCTCTTCCTTGACTGATTTTGGATTAAAATGTTTTCTATTATTTTACCTTCCCTGTAGCTTCCCATTAGCTTTTTATTTATACATTTTTATATTAATCTTGTAGAAATTATACTATTTATTTTGAGGTATGTAGTGCACAAATTAGTATTTTTACAATTGCACAAACAATTCTGGAAATTAAAGACAGTTAAATTTCATTTGTTCATGTCTTCCCCTTTTGTACAATTATCATTTATTTTATTTCTACATATAGCCCACAAGGCATCATCATTATTATTTTAAACATTCAACATTTGTCCACATTGTTCCCCTTTTCAGTATGTTTTTTTTTCCTTCCTGTCATTCTTTGTTCTCTCTGAGATCATTTTCCTTCAGCAAATAAAACCCTCTTTAGTATTTTTTTGTAATATAGCTCCTAGGGCAAGAAATCCTCTAAGCTTTGGTTTGGGGGGAAAACGTTTATTTTGCTTTCATTTTTGAAGGATACTTTAGTTAATTATAAAACTTAGGTTGGAATATATATACCGTGTTTTCCCATGTATAATAAGTGTGCACTTTTTGGCCCAAATTTTTTAGGAAAAAGGATGCACATTATATATGAATATAATGATTACATACAATGGGTATAATATTGGGTATAAAAATCCCATGTATAATGCACACCAAGCTGTGGGTGTGCATTTTACACAGCAAAATACAGTGTATCTATTTCCCTTATCAATACATTAAAGGTGACAATTTCTTGGTTTAAATTTGTTAAAAAAAATCAGTCATTTGTAACACTCTTACCATCTAGGTCTTTTCTCTCCAGCTGCTTTTAAGATTTTCTTTTTGCCTTTTTTTCAACTGACTATCCTATGTCTAGGTGTGATTTTTTTATATTTATCTTGTATGAGCTTGTAACTTTTCTTTACCGTGTTAAGGTTTTCCATTTCATTTTTTTAAGCTTTGGCCAGCAATTTTTCATGTATGTCTCCCATCCAGTTCTCTCCCTCTGGAATTTCAACAGTATAAATATTTGATTCTTCATCATGTTCCATGTGTTTCTCATCCTCTTTTCTTTCTAGTTCCATTTTTCTCTTGTTCTTCACGCTGAATATTTTTACTGACCTATCTTCCAGTTCACTAACCCTTTATCTGCTTTTTAAACCCACCCATTTGCTTTCTTAAGTTCAAGTATAACATATTTCAGGTTCTAGAATCTCCATTGACTTTCTTTAAACAGCTTCCAGACTTCTGGTGAGATTTTTTTTATTATTTCATCTATTTTGTTTAAAATTTTTATCATAACTCTCTTATTATTCAATATCTGTATTTCCAGTGGTGCTATTTGTCTTTTCTTGTTTTTTTTTTAAAAATAATTTCCCCTATTTTTAGTATGTTAATACTTTTTACTGGATGCCAGACATTATGAGAAAATGTAGAGATGCAGAATGATATTGTCTTTGTTCAAAAGAGGTTAGGTTTTCTCTGGAAAAAAAAAGTTTACTAGTAAGTTACTGTGGTTCTGTTTTAGGTGGGTCGCTTTGTTAGAGCTGTGCTATTGTGCCTTTATTCTTGAGTCATGTCTTACTTTGAGGACATCGCTATGGACTATATTGGGTCCCTCCCCCCAAATTCTTATGTTGATGCCTTAAGCCCCAGTGTGCTGATATTTATGGATGGGACCTTAAGCAGGAAATTAGATTTAGATAAGGCTGTGAGGATGGGACCCTCAGGATCGGATATGTGCATTTATAAAAAAACATACCACTGGGCTTTCTTTTTCTCCACACATGAACATAGAAGAGGTCGTGTGAATGTACAGAAGGTGTTGTCCACCTACGACGCAGGAAGAGAGGCCTAACCAGAAACTAACCATAATGGATGGCATCCTGATCTCAAACTTACAGCCTCTAAAAGAATGACAACATAAATGTGTTGTTTCAGCTACCCAGTATCGGCAGGTGAAGACAGGCATGGTCCTGACTCATAAGGCCTGTCCCTTCTCTGAGATACCAGTAGAAAGACTAGGATGTTTTGCAGGGCCCCTCCAGTCTTGCAGTGCTTGAACTCCAACATCTATTTCCCTAATACTATGAAGCTACTGAAAACTCTTCTCAGTTTTTTAGCCTCTGACATGCTCTTGCCTATTGGGTTTCTTGGAGTCTGTCCCTACACATGTATGGTTTAGTCATCAGCCAATCACTGAAGTATAATTTCAATGGACAGTTTTGGAGTTAATTCTCTTTAGTTCTCTCCTGAGATTTGCTTCTCAAGTTCCAGACTCTGACCTACTCAACCACTGAGACTGCTACTTTCTGCTTGGGTTCTATTATCCTTTGCACACAATTAGAAATGTCCTCAGAGAAAAAGTTGTGGTGAACGAATATGGAGCTCACTCCATATTTTTCCTTCTCAAGGACAGTAACCTTGTTAGTCCTCAGTGTGTTAGTTGCTCTCCAATGCATTCGAACAGTTATTTTACTTATTTTGTCCATGCTCCATTATTTTCTCAATGGAAGGATTCATTCTACATGCTCTGTCAAGACCAGAGTAGGAATTTCTCTACTCATACTCTAAGACTCAACCCATAGTGACTCCCCTTATGAAGTACTTCCTGATCTTTTTTTCAAGTAGAATTATCCTTTCAAGTAGAACCTTTTCTTGTTGCCATACCACCTGACACATACCTCCATCATTCCCCCTTATTAAACAACATTTTTATGAAACAATTTTCTCTCCAATGGACTGTGAAATACCTTAGAATAAATATGAAATCCTAATATTTACACCACTTCCCCCTCCATTTATGGCCCTATTCATCCCATTACCTTTTCTGTAAAATTCCTTTTAAGGCCTAACTATACTCACACTCAGCTTTCTCCCCATCTCCTCCAACATTTTTCTTGAATCTACTCCCATACCACTAAAACTTACATTATTTTGGTCTTTGACAATGTCCAGGTTACCAAATCCAATGGTGAATCTCATCCCATCTTTCTTGACAGTATTAGCAGCATTTGGCACAATTGATCACTCTCTTAAAGATCTTCACCCCCAACCTGGTTTCTCCCTATTTTCCTGATAGCTGCTCTTCATCTCATCAACCTCTAAACACTGTAGGACCTCAGAGCTCATTCTTAGACCTCTTTTCTATCATAATTCCCTCCCTTGATATCTTGCCTCATAGCTTTAGAAACCATCTATGTTCATGGCATTCTAACTTACATTTTCAACCTTGACTCCTTCCTTGAACTCCATGTTTATATACCCACCTGCTTACTTGACATCTCCACCTAGATGTTTAATAAACATCTTAAATTAACATGTTCAAACAGAGCTCAGTATTTTCAAACTTGCTGTTTGCACTATTCAACTCTGTAATTCAAGTATGCTCAGGATACTTTCCAGTTTCCCCCCACAGTTTCTGATCTCTAAGCCAATCTTGTCACTTCCACCTTCATATTTTACCCAGAATCTGACAATTTCTCATTACCTCTGTTGCTATCACTCTCACCCAAGTCATCCTCATCTTGTCTGTATTACTGCATTAACCTCCAAATTTGTCATCCTACTTTGCTCTTGTTCCCATGCAGTATATTTTCAAACTGAACAGCCTGAGCAATCCTATTATGTAATATGCTTCTCTTCTGCACAAAACCCTCCAATGACTGCATTCAGAATAAAAGGCAAACTTCTTAAAATCACCTACAAGTCCTCACATAATCTTCCCTACTCTCTCTTCCTTACCTTTCTAACCTTATCCTGTATTACTACTTTATGTCTTGTTCCTTCCACAGGTACCTCCTCCCTCTGCTACCATCCCCTAGATTTTGGCCTTGCTCTTCCCTTTCTTTGCCCTGTATGCTTCTCCCTAGGATATCCCCATGCTATCCTCATGGCTTACTCTGCAACTTCCATTAGTTGTTTACTCAGACATTACCTTTACAGTGATGTTTTTTGTTTTTGTTTTGTTCTATTTTGTTTTCCCAGAGGGGAAGGGAGAAAAAGAGGGTGGGAAACATCAATCAGTTGGTTGCCTTCAGTATGTGCCCTGACAGCAACCAAACCTGCAACCCAGGCTTGTGTCCCAAATGGAATGGAACTGGAGATCTTTCGGTTTTTAGGATGAACCCCAACCAAGCCACACTGGCTGGGGCTATAGTGAGATCTTTCCTGGCCACTCCATCTAAAATTGTGGTATACTACCCATTCTTACATGAACATCTCCTATCCAACTTTGGTGTTCTTTTTCTCCCTTAACACTCACTAGTAATATATTACATAGTTCATTTAGTCATTCATTCATTCATCTTCTCCATTAGAACATAAGCCCCATAAGAGTAGAAATTTTTTATTTATTCACAACTGAGTCTTTAGTGCCTAAAACAGGTGCTATGTAAATATTTATTGAATGAATGCCTTTTTGTATCATTTGTATCTACCATCAGATACTCCTGTATCTAGTATATACTTGGTATATAAGTTAGAAATATTTGTTAAAGTAATAGGTACCCCTTTCATCATATATATGTAACTTTATTTTTTACAGAAATTTTAGTTTCACAGCAAGTGAGTGGAAAGAACGGAGCATTCCTACATATTCTAACTACATTCCCCAAGTCCCACAAAACACAGAGCCTCTCCCACCAACATCTGGCAGCAGTGTGGTACATTTGTTACAATTTACCAATAATGACACATCAAGTCCACAGTTCACATTTGGTTTCACTCTGTTGTACATTTGTGTTTGGACAAATGTATAATATACCCACCACTATAGTATTATACAGAATTTTATTGCCCTAAAATCCTATTTCTCCTACTCATCAATTCCTCCACACAAATTTAACAACCACAACTTTTCTGTCTCCACAATTTTGCCATCTTCAAAATGTTATATTGGGTTGGCCAAAAAGTTCGTTTGTTTTTTTCCCATAAGATGGCTCTAGTAACATAGTTGTCTTTAACTTCATTTGAAACAATTTTGCTAGATTGTATTGTGACAGCTGTCACATCAGTGTACATTAAAAAAACTTACCAAATCAGTGAATTTCTGTGTAGCCATCTGAATATTGAGATAGAAGAAAATACACATTTTCGGCATATTATGCTTTATTTCAAGAAAGGTAAATATGCAAAAAAAGATTTGTGCAGTGTATGAAGAAGGTGCTGTGAATGATCGAACATGTCAAAAGTGGTTTGCGAAATTTCATGCTGGAGATTTCTCACTGGACAATGCTCCACAGTCTGGTAGACCAGTCAAAGTTGATAGTGATCAAACTGAGACATTGAGAACAATGCACATTACACCACATGGGAGATAGGCAACATACTCGAAATATCCAAATCAATAAATTATTGGTGAAAATGAAAAATGTGATTTTTATTTTATGGAAAAAACCATACAGACTTTTTGGCCAACTCAACAGTTGGAATAATATGAGCTTTTTCAGATTGACTTTTTTTTTTCTTAAAAATAAGCATTTAAGGTTCCTCCATATCTTCTTGTGGCTTGATAGCGCATTTCATTTTAGCACTGAGTAATATTCCACTGTAAGGGTGGATCAGTTTTTTGTTTCTTTTTGCCTATTCACCTACTGTCATCTTAGTTGCCTTCAAGTTTTGACAATTAGGAATAGATTCTATAAACATTTATGTGATGGTTTTTACATAGACATAAGCTCTCAACTCATTTGGGTCAATATCAAGATGTATGGTTGCTGAATCGTGTGGTTAAGACCTTTTTAGCTTAAAAAAACACACACACAAAAAAACCTGTCAAACTTTCTTCCAAAGTGTCTGTACCAATTTGACTCACATGAACAAGGAATGAGAATCCCTGTTGTTCCACATTCTAATATTTGGTGTCGTATTTTGGATTTTGGTCATTTTAATAAGTATGTAACAGTGGCATCCCACTGGGTTTTTCAAAATTGCAGTTCCCTATAATGGTGAGCATCTTTTCGTATGCTTATTTGCCACCTGTACCATCAGATATCTATTTAGATCGTTTGCCCATTTTCTCATTAGGTTGTTCCTTTTTTTTTCTTAAGATTTTATTTATTTAATTTTAGAAAAAGGGGAAAGGAGAGAGAAAGAGAAGAGAGGGAGAGAAACATCAATGTCTCTTTGCCTGTCCTGCACCACCTACTGGGGACCTGGCCTGCAACCTAGGCACGTGCTCTGAATGGGAATCAAACCAGCAATCCTTTAGTTCACAGGCCTGTGCTCAATCCACTGAGCTCCACCAGCCAGGGCTAAGTTATTCCTTTTCTTAATTGTTGAGTTGTAAGAGTTTTTAGTATACAGTTGCCCCTAAAACAAGAGGCATGGGTGCTGGGGCACCCACCATCGAAACAGTCGAAAATCTGGGTATAACTTAAGTTGGCCCTCCAGACATGGAAATACAGGTGACCTTTGAACGAGGTGGGTTTGAACTGCATGGGTCCACTTAAAAACAGATTTTTAAAATCCCCATATTAGTAAATGCACACGGCACAAAGTTGTTAAGGGTCAAATGTACGGTATTCTGAGTAACAATCTTCATCAGGTATGTCTTTTGCAAATAATTCCATTTTGTGGCTTCTCATGCACTTGAATATACCTTTTTACAATATGTAATCATTGCAGTGTGTATAATTTGCTTTTTAGTATAATACCATAGCAAACATTTTCCATTTTGCTGGAGACTTCCAATTACCATATTAAAGGACTATAGAATAATATCACGTTTCTCCTTCTACAGCCCCACAGAGACTTTAATATCCTCAACTTACAGGTGAAGAGATAAGAGAATGGTAATTTGCCTACGGGCCTAGGGCTGCTAAACGAAGAGCTCAGACTTTCCACCCGCTGGGAACCCATCCAGCGCCTTTCACTAGGCCAAGCTGCATTTCCCGCGTCGAGAAGGTTTCTATGGCCAGGTAACATTTCTGCTTTCCTTCTGATCTCCCAAAGCTCTTTCAAACAGTAAAGATGGGATGCATGGCTGACAGACCTCTGGATACAAGGTCCCTCCGACGGAAGGGCGGGCGCTCTCTCTCGGTCCTCCTCCTCCTCCTCCGCGGGGGCAGGGGGTGGAGGCAGAGCGAGGAGTCCACGCCCCGCGGCTCGGCGCCAGCCTTGAGCTCACTCAGTCGACGCACTGACGGCGCGGCCATCGGACCCGACCTCCCCAGCGCGGCGGTCCCAACTCAGACCTCCAAGTGCCGAGCGCGCTGTCCCACCGAGGCGAGGGAGCGCGGGCTGCCCGGCTCGACGCGCGCAGCACGCGGGTCCCACGGAACCGGCGCGGTGAGCGCGGGGCGGCGCGGCCAATGCGGTCTGCTCTCCTCGAGCCAGGGGACCTCGGTCCCCCCTTTTGACTCTCCGTCAGGCCCAGGCGTCCTTTCTCAGTCTACCACTAAGAGGCTACCACGAAGTCGGAGTAATTCCTGATCTCCACAGCGGTTTCTTTCTTCACTCGGACCTGAGGAAGTTTGCCGCAGAAACGAAAGTAAGTAACTTCTGGGTGCGTCTGCGCGGAGACGGTAACAGCAACCGGGACGCAGCTTCCTGGCGGGGGCGGGGCTTCCGGGCCGGCGTGTGGGCGGAGGGCGTGGACTGCGTGCCCCGAGGCGGGCGGCCAGTGGCCAGTTATGTGATGGGCGGAGCCCGCGGCTTCCCCGGAAGTTCCACTGAGTGAACCTGTATTCTTGGAAATTGGGTGGTGGGTTGGATTGTCCCCCTTAACCTTTCTGCCCGGGAGGACTAGGCCGGTGAGGTTTGTACTGTCTTAAAATTCCCAGAGATCTTTCAGTCAAAGGACCCTGGCTTTACTCTGTTTCAAAGAGAGCTGGGAGGACGAAAGGAAAGAGGAACGAGTATCTAGTGTTAGAAACCTCCACCGGATTACCCGAAAGTCAGACGCAGAATTTCTAACTGTCCGAGGCTCAGCCGCTCTCCTGCTGGTCAGAGCTTTAGGTGTAAATCCGTACGAAGGCGGATACCTTTCCTGGGGACACGGTAGCGGTGTGACTTTGGAACACACCCTTCGTTTTTGTTATTTTGGTCGGAATGGTGGGCCTTCACTGCAGTCTCAGTAAGTTACAGTCATGTCAGCTGTTGCATTAATAGGGTTAGTAGGTGTCTCTGGCTGGGACTTCTAACTAACCCTTGAAAGGACCAGTTTGCAGCAGTTGGGGCTGCAGCGCGTTGCAAACACAATCAAAAGCATTTCCACATAATCTTAGAAGTGTACTAGCAAATGGGAAAGAAGAGTCAACAGCCACACTGACAAAAGGGACAAATGTCATAACCCTAGCAGGCTTCTTCAGTGGTCAGTGGCATTTGCTTCTATGAAGTGCTACAGAATCTCTTCAGGGTTTTGAAAGAGTATAATTAGCTCCATCCCTCTGAGCATTTGCCAAAAACCCACAAGGAGTGTTTGTGTGTTTGTGGGTGTGGGTGTGAGGGTGGGGGGGTGTTCATTTATTTCTGTCTTGATGGTTTGTCTTTTCCTTGCTGAGAACTCTTGTTTATTTTGGACAAAGCCTGAGACTTATACTCTACCAACTTTGAGGAAATCTTGTCTTCCCTGTTTTACACTTGAAGAAATCAAGGCTCAGAATGAACTTTGGAATGTAGAATGACTTAATAGTACTTGTTTTGCGTTTTATAACCACCTGGTTGATGGTAGAATAAGGAGGAAATTGCGATCATAGAACTGTGGAAAACTGCAGCTCTTCTAAACAGAAAGTGAAGACTAAGCCTTTGTAATTTAGGGCATTTCATTGCTACTGATAATACAGCAATAAAGATTAATTTTCATTTTCCTCAGTCTGCACTATGTTGACCACTAGAGATACATTCTACTTTCAGCATTGTAAATATTAATAGGAATTAATAAAAACTCTTTTTAAAAAATAGTTATTTATAGGGAGAGGGAAGGGAGAGAGAAAGAGAGGGAGAGAGACATTGATTGATGTGTAAGAGAAACACCAATCACTTTGCCTCTCACATGCCCCTAACTGAGGACTTGGCCCACAACCTAGGCCTGTGCCCTGACCTGGAATTTAACCGGTGACCTTTCTGTTAGAGAGAGAATGCCCAACCCATTGACCCACACCAGTCAGGGCAAAATTGATAAAAGTTCTTAAAATACCAACTTCCAAAATTGCAAGCTATTCTTTGGGGCTTATTAATCCATAACATGTTAATACCACCAATATGATACAGGAATTTGAAAAATATACCTTCCCATGCTTTGGTTGGATATTATAATCTGGCAAAAATTATTGTAATAACCTTAGAATATTGATTTTGAACCATATATTTTCATGTTTTTTAAAATTTAGGCTGTACATTCCCCATGCTTCTGATTGTAGCATACTCATTTAATATAGGGGAGCAGGACTATCAGATTAGGTCTTTGCATATTATTTTAACATAGACAGATTATTGTTTGCTATATACACAAAGTAGCTTGTGTTGGTGAATTAATAGTGGAAGTTTGAGTAAGGAGTCAAAGGTTTCTTCCAGGATCTGCCACTTTAGATGAGTCATTTAACTCCAAATTTTAGTTTCTTTATTTGTAAATTGCAATGATGAGACTGAAACTTCACAGGATCATAACATGCTCATGTACAAGATAATGCAGTTAAACTCTTTAAGTCTTGTCTCTTGTTCATCATTTGGGTCTTACTGTTCAGAGCTCTTGTTTATCAAGCTGTATAAACAAAAACATCAAGCTGTATAATCAAAAAAACTTGAGAGAATTTCACGTTAGATACATAAGTAAAATCAAAGTCGTATTAGCAGGGAAAGGGGGCAGGTGGTAATAACAGGTAGGCAACCAACATTTTTGTCAGGCTCATTATGGTCATCATTGAATTGAAAAAAGTTGTCTCCTACCTATGAAAGATAAATATGAATATTTTTAAATCCTTTTTAAAAACTTTTTTATTTATGTATAACATATAGAGAAAAGTGCACAGACCATAACTATACAGCTCTATGTAGTATCACAAAGTAAACATTGCCCAGATTAAGAATTAGAACATTGCTATCACTCCTGAAACCCACCCCCATGCCTCTTCTCATTCTCTACCTCCTGTCTCCTACCTAGCAGTCACCACTACTCTGACTGTTAATATCATAAATTAATTCTGCCTATTTGGGGTATATTAATTATTTTATTTGTATTTTTCCTCAGTTTTATTAAAGTATAATTGACAAACATTTTGATATAGATCTGAATATTTTGATATATAGGCTCACTCTGCCTTATAGATAATTTGTGGAATTTCTTGGAATTTTTAGTCATTTTGGGGGGTGGGACTTGCTTCTCTGTGTCTCTGAATTTATATCCATTTATCCCATTGAAATGGACACAATTAGCTGAAATTAGGTGTTATTACATGATATAATAGTCCAGTGTGTTTTCATTGATAATTGTGTAACATGGCTCTATAATATGGTTTCTACCTGTTTAGATTCACAAGGCCTTCGTAAGATATTCAGTGCTTATAAAGTTGAATTTTTCATGGGGAAAAAGAGTGAAAAAGAAGAAATTTGAAACAATCAAAAAGATTCATAAGATTAAGAAAGACTAAACTAAACCAGCAAACTGCAAGACTATAAGGAGAATTAACTTGGGATGGGAACCACCTCATAAAGTGCAGCAGACCCACCTGGAGGCCACCTGAGTTCTATCATGCTTGCTGAAGGCACTTTAAATCTTAGTTGTCTTGGCAAATTTAAGGAGGCAAAACCTGGATGGAAAGAGAGATACCAAATATAACTCATAAAATTCAAGTTTTATACCCAAATGGGCATACTTCAGAGCATGGTTGTAATTCCTTCTGTTTCTTTAGTCTGTGAGTATTTTTAAATGTCTTTTAAACATTCACATATAGCATTATTTCTGAAACCTGATAGATATATTTCAGACTATAGATGGGTCAAAACTTATTCTTTCCTCTGGATGTGTAAATTGTTCTATATGTTTTTTGCTCTTTGTAATGTTACAGGGGACATCATTGTATGTACATAATCTTTATCAACATCTCTAATTTAATTCCTAAGAATAAAGAACTTATTAGTGAAAGCATTATTTTCTTTAAAAAATAAATTTTAGCCTTGCCTGGGTGGCTCATTCGGTTGGAACATCATCCCATGCACCAAAAGGTTTTGGTTTGCTTTCTCTTCCCATTCCTCTCTCTAAAATCAATAAACATTCTTGAGAGAGGCTTAGGAATCTCCAGGACAACTTTAAACATTCCAACACCCGAATCATAGTGTGCCAGAAAGAGAAGAGGAAGAGCAAGAAACTGAAAAGTTATTTGTAAAAATAATGAAGGAGAACTTCCTCAATCTGGAAAAGGAAATAGACTTCCAGGAAGTCCAGGAAGCTCAGAGAGTCCCAAACAAGTTGGACCCAAGGAAGCACACACCAAGGCACATCATAAGTACATTACCCAATATTAAAGGTAAGGAGATCGTCTTAAAAACAGCAAGAGGAAAGCAGAGAGTTACCTTCAAAGGTGTTCCCATAAGACTGTTAGCTGATTTCTCGAAAGAGACCTTGCAGGCAAGAAGGGACTGGAAAGAAGTATTCCAAGTCATGAAAGGCAAGGACCTACATTCAAGATTGCTCTGTCCAGCAAAGCTATCATTTAGAATGGAAGGGCAGATAAAGTGCTTCCCACATAAGGTCAAGTTAGAGGAGTTCATCATCACCAAGCCCTTATTATATGAAATGTTAAAGGTACTTATCTAAGAAGTAGAAGAGGATCAAAAACTATGAATAGTAAAATGACAATAAACTCACAACTATCAACATTTGAACCTAAAGAACAAAAACTATGCAAACAACTAAAACAGGAACAGGATCACAGAAATAGAGATCAATCACCTGGAGGGTTATTAGTGGGGAGAGGGAGAATGGGGGGAAAACATACAAGGAATAAGAAGACTAATTGGTAGGTACAAAATAGACAGGGGGAGATTAAAAACAGTGTAGGAAATGGAGAAGCCAAAGAACTTATGAGTATGACCCATGAACATGAACTACAGTGGGGGAATGCAGGTGGGAGCAGGGGGTATAGGGTAGAGGGGAATAAAGGGGAGAAAATAAATGGGACCACTGTAATAGTGTATTCAATAACATTTTAAAATGCACATAAAATCAATAAACATCCTCAAATGAGGATTTAAAATCTTTTAAATAATTTTTATTATAAATGTAATTGTGTTTATTGCAGAAAATGTATGGAATCTAATAAAAATGTAAAGAAGAAAGTAAAAATCAGCCTGCTATCCATATATAATCCTTGCTAACATTTTGGTATCTTTTACTATGTCATTTTTTTGTACATATGTATATGTAACTTACAGACTAAAATTTTGAATGACCATATATTCCATTTTATGAATATGCTATAATTCATTTAACTGTGTCCTTCATTTTGGGACAACTAAATAGTTCTTTTAAAAGTTCATTTAATGATCAACTACCATGTGTCAGGTTGTGTGCTACGCACTGGAGACACTGTGCAGGAGTTTCCTGCCTTCTGTGAGCTTAATTTAAAAAAATTCTCAAATTACATCTGACTTAACTGTTTCAAGGATGCTGTGAATATGTAGGAAAGACTTAGGATGGCTTCCCTGAAAATATGCCAAAGGATGAGCAGCATCTGGCCAAGAGAATGCATCCTAAAGAGGTTGCAAGGGGAGAGTGGGGTAAATTACCCTCATAAGATGGGTTTTGTATGCTGCAGAGAATCTATAGGAAATGGAAATGGAGACCTAAAACAAATGCTAAAATATGTTTTATTTTTACACCCTCCAACCCCACTCATTCTCATGAGGATTGGTCAGGAGAACTGTTGAGCAGAGTGATCCCAGCTGCACCTTGCCACTCCCAAAGTCTAGTAAAT
>PVIA01012733.1:0-36253 GCA_004024845.1 Tonatia bakeri
CTAGCTCAGCTTCTTGGCACCATTTAATTACTTCCCCCTTTGTGGCCCCTCCGCCAGTGTGCTACTTGGTCACTACCTAGCACAGATTTCTCTCCAGGTTCCACTTACCTTCAGCTCTTCTCCCACCTCACTGGCTCCTGCTTTGCAGTCTCCTTGGCTTGTTTCTCCTCTTTTTCCTGATCATTAAATGCTAGTATGCCCTAAGGCTCAGTCCTTAGCCCTTTATCTACATTCATTCCCTCAGTGATCTCATTCAGACTCATAGCTTTAAATATCATGTATATACCTATATACACCAATAACAACTTCATCTCTCCAGCCCAGACCACTCTCAGAACTTTAGGCTCATAACAGCCCAACTGATGTCCCCACTTGCCAGTCTATTAAGTAATCTCAGACTAGTATGTCCAAAACCAAACTCCTGATCATCCACCTTCTAAAACCTACTCCAGTCTGGTTGGGATAAATGAAGGAGGTGGGGGGAGGGGAACTGCTCCAGCCTTTCTCCTTGCTGTAAATGGCAACTCCGTCCTTCCAGTTATTCAAGCCAAAACTTGTAAGTCATCCTCAACTCCCTTCATTTTCTCGCACCCAAACTCACTCCATTAGCAAAACCTTTAGGCTTTACTTCCCAAATCATTTTCCCATCCCTATCACCTCATTCTAAACACCACCATCTCTCACTTGGATTATTAGTCTCCCTGTAGGGTGACCATTCATCCTAGTTTGCCTGGGACTGAGGAGGTTTCCAGGACACAGGAATTTCAAGGCTAAAACCAGGAAAGTCCCAAGTAAACCAGGACAAACTGGTTACCAGTGGGGGAGTTTCCATCCTTGCCCCCCATGCCCTCTATTTCAGCAGCAGCCAGAATAATCCTTTAAAAAAAATAGATCATGTTACTTCTCTGCTCAAAACCTACAGTGACTTCCCATTTCACTCAGATTAAAAACCAAAGTCTTTAACCAAGGCCCACAAAGCACTGAGCAATCTAACTACCCTTTCCCATACTTCCTTCATACAATAACCTCCTTGGTGTTCTACGAGCAGGGCAAGCATGCTCCAGCACTGGGGCCTTTGCACTCACCATTTCTTCCATCTGGAAGGCTCTTCCCCTGGACATCTGTACAGGTTGTTACCTCACCTCCTTCAGGTCTCTGCTCAAATATCCCATATCTTTATTCTTAGTCTGCTTTTTTTCCCCCATGAATAGCATATATCATCACCTAACATGATATATTTATTCATTGTGTCTCACCCCAATAGAATGTAAGCTCCCTGAATTAATGTAAATGAGGAAATAAAATACCTAAGAATTTCAGATAATCATAACTGCTATGGAGACAAAAATAAGGTAATGAGAAGAATATAAAGAATGGAGGAGTTGGATCAAAAAAAGCCCCTTCGAAGTAGGTACTGCCTTGTGAACAGAGCACTAAATGATGAGGCAGCCACGTGCAAATCCAAATAGAGGGATCAGCCAGTGCAAGGATCCTAAGGCATGTACAGGCTGGCACACTTGAAGGACTTTCTGAGTCCAGCATTAGCCCCATCCCAGAGCCAATCTCCATGAATATAGGTAGGACTACTGAGCAGAGTTGAAGGCTCTGTCCCTGCCTCTCCAGGGTCCATTGTTCAGGAAGTATTTCTATCAAGTGACACCCAGACAGACAGCACTTCCATGGAGGCAAACAGGTGCCATCACAGAGAGCCTCCTGCAGAATTGGCCCTGTGCTGGGTGCAGGAGAGACGCAAAGATGTTGCTGTCATGGTCCCTGACCTCAGGAGCTCACATCATGTTCAGGGGGATGAAGATTGTGGCAGTGGGTGGAGAGGAAGAAAAGCATTTCAGGGATCAAAAATAGCCTAAATAAAGACTTGTCAGGACAAGTCCAAGTGTCTTTGGGGAAGGAGAGTAGTTTAGTTTGTCTGGAGTTCAAGACAGATGGCAGGAAGTAGAGGGAGACTGGGCTTTGGAGGTTCCTGGCATCTTGAAACGAGTTCAGGCCTTGGCAGAATTTGGATGAGTTGCTTGATGACTCTCAGGCTGTTTCCTCATCTTTAAAATAAGGGGGAAAACCGTTTCACAGAGTGTGAAGTAGATAGTGTTTTGCATATAAAAACACTCAGTAAAGATAAGATGATCTTGTGGTTACAATTGATGAAAGGACCTTCGATCCCGAAGGACAACTACTACAAGCAACTGCCAAGAAAATTTAAAAGGGGGCAAGCTCTGTCCTCTGGACCAGCAGATCTGAGTGGCTTTCAAAAGGAGACTGGGAAAGCAGCAGCTGCTGACGAGCCGGAGGGAGCAACTCCGGGCAGGGTCCGGGGAGGAGGCGCGCGGCGACACAGGAAGTGCATAGGGCGCGGACCCGGAGGGAGCTTTGAGACCCTTTCTCCCCGTCCCGTCCCCCTTCGCCTGGCCCCGGCTCCCGGAACCTTGCGCGCGCGGAACCTGGAGGCCGGAGCGCCGGCGCGGCGGACCCGGAGCGCGATGGAGAGGGCGCGCGGGCCGTGGGCCGAGTCCAGTGCGCCTGAGGACGTGGAGGAGGACGAGGTGGGGGCGGCTATGGCTGCCGTGGTAGCGGCGGGTGGCGCGGGTCCAGCTGTCCTGCAGTTAGCTGGTCTCTACCGGGGTCTGTGCGCGGTGCGGAGCCGCGCCCCGGGCCTGGGGCTTGTGGCAGCCGCGCAGCTGCGCGTGTTTCCGGTGCGCTGCGGTTCTCGCTTGCCCACGGGGGGCGCCGACGGCAGCAGTATCGGGGACGAGCTCGAGGCCAACCCTTTCTACGACCGCTACCGCGACAAGATCCAGCAGCTGCGCAGGTGCGAGCCCCGGCCGGCCTGCGGCGGGCGGGGAGGAAGAGCGGTGCTTGGCCTGCGCTTCTGGTGTGCCTGATGTTTTAGGTGCTTATAAGACTTCTGCGAGGTGGGCACTACTAACTGTCCCCACTCGACGAATGATATATCTAGGCTCAAAGAGGCAAGATCGCTTGGCTCAAGTCACACAGCTAGTGTCAGAGCTGATAGTCTCCGCAAAGCCCTTGCTGTTTCTCCGTTGTCTGCCTTTGTTCTTTAGTTCTGAAAGACTTAACAGCCCTTATGAAGCAGGCAACTCCAAGACACCTGCCCTATAGAAATGGGAAAATGGAGCCTTCCAGAGAAGGGGCTTGACTTGCTCAAGGTTACATATTGAGTCAGCTGTCTGGCCTGGAACTAATGTTCTCAAGCTCCTAACTAGAGCCCTGACTGCAAGGAAAGGAGTTTGGAGGTGGGAGCAGGGTATCAAAGACTAGTAGTGTCACAGTTGAATCATCAATTGAACCCTCTCATTAAGATTAGAAAACCGAGGATCAGAGAAAGTAAGAGATCTGCCCAAGAACGCACAGCTGGTTGGGATTTATCTAACTTGGCATCCAGGGTTCCTAACATTACCCCCTCACCTTCCAGGTGGAAGGACCTGGAGATTAGAGGAAGTCGAGGTGGGTGTATATAAAAGGGGGCCAAAAAAATTGTTTTCACATAGAGAAGAGACATTTAAGGAGTGACATAATAGTAATTTTTAAATACTCATATGAAAGGAATTAGATGTTTCTCTTATTCCTGAAGGTGAAAGATACAAAGATAAATTTAGGCTGAAAACATTTTAATAATAAAAGACATACAAGGCAGGAATGCACAGACTCCACTGCCTAAGTTGCTCCTCAGTCTCTCTCCATTCATCATGGGAGGCCTAGGTGTAGCCATGGGCACCGGCAGTCCTGACCCTGGTTCTGGCACTGGCAGCCCTGGCTGGGCAGTTGCCACACACCACTGGGCAGGGCCTCTGGAACCACACGGTACACCGAGGAGCTGGTGCAGAGGGAACGAGGATGCACTCACATATATGGCAGTGATGTTTAATATCACCTCTGGAAAGGAGTTTTATGGAAGAGGGGCTCCCTACAGTGCCTTGACCAGCCAGGCTTCCACCAGAGAGGTGAGCAAGATGTGCTTGGCTCTTGTAGATATCACCCATGACATTTCAGGTCTCATGGTGAAGAGTTGGAGTCTTCACAGAAGTGTATAGAGCTAAATATCACATTGGCTACACAGCCTAAAGAATTCTTAACGAGGATGGCAGCCTCAACCTGGACTTCAGGCCTAAAGACTAGCCCCATTTTAACATAAAAGAAAAAAGTTCTGATGTTCCATCTGCAGGAGCAGGTTTTTTGGAAAGGGTCAGAGAGCTACTCAGGTGCTAAATCTCCTGCAAAATGGGCTGCCTGAAGTCTTTGAACTACCTACATCTTAATGAACAGATGTTTAACCTAGGGAGAAGATGTCCAAGAATTAGGTGTGTTCAAATAAAAGCATGACACAAGGTACGAATGCTATTGGATTCCTGCCTGAAGAGGTGACCCAGTAAGATGATCTCATAGTCCCCTTCCCATCTTGAGGATCTGAATTCCAAGTACCCAGAGTATAAGTACCTGAGGGACCAAGCTCTCTTGTCACCCTAGGAAATAGTCTGCAGAAGAAAAATGTTACAAAGTCCTCTTGAGGATTAATAATAGTTAAAAGCTAGACTTCTTTTTCCACTTTTTGATTTGTAGCCCTGTGCTCAGGCCTGACTAACTAAAGGCAAATCCTTCAACCTCTGAATGCCTGTGTCCCCTCTCTGTAGAAGTGAATCATGATGTTTTGTTCTTTCCAAATCTGAAAAGGCCCCAATGGTTTGACTTCTGGTTTACCTTTGATCAGGTCTGACCCAGCTGCTTTTGAGTCCCGACTGGAGAAACGCAGTGAGTTTCGGAAGCAGCCAGTGGGGCACTCCAGGCAAGGTGACTTTATCAAATGCGTGGAAGAGAAGGTAAGACCTGCCCCATTTTGTGTTACTGGCTCACCAGTACTCTATACCCGCAGCCCCAACCCTTATCCTGGAAATGGGCTCATTAATGGGTCAGCTGGATGAACTGAACATAGCCTCTCTGCTCAGCTCAGTCTCCATCCATAAATGGTATCCTGCCTTCTTGGCAAACTACTATGGTCATGTGGGGATATGGAAGGATGGAAAGGGTAGCCACTGCTCCCCTGGGAGGAGATACAGCACACATGACAGCAGGCTGTAGAGATTGGGGGGCAAAAAAGGGCTATATAGCAATTACCCTCAAATAAGAATCAAAGCTGGGGGAAAGTGTGTTGAAGCTGTGTATAGGAAAGTAATCTAATGCAGTACTTTTCAAATTTTTTGACCATGGCCCCCAGTAAAAAATATATTTTACATTGTAATTTAGTATACAAGCATATGATTATAACTGAAAAAAAATTTATATGACAATGCTTTTGCTACATGCAATGTACTCTAGTTATTTATTTTATCTTTTTAAAAACATTGGCCACAATCCACTAAATTGATTTCAACCTATTATTTGAAAAATATTTGTTTATCTAGGGTGATGCACAGAATTAATTGGAGTGGGAGAGACCAAAACCAGGGGAAATGTACAGTAACCCAGGTGCGGGCTGGGTGCATCTGAAACAAGGTAGTTACGGTGGAAAATTGGAATTTCACTTTGTGTTTAAAATGAGAGGTGTTTCTTTTGCTTGGAGAATAACTATTTAGCTTTGGGTAGCCTAAGTTTTATGATAATCCACTGACCCTTTTAACAAGTGGTTCATCAAAACAAGAGCAAGTCAGTGGGTTAGTCGTTACAGGGTTGGGGAGTAAATCCAGTCTCCTGTGACCAACATAGTTTACAACTCCGTGTGGGCAAACAACTCTACTACAAGTGTCTTAACAAATGTAATTTCCTATAATAAATTTATAGTGCCAATAATAGTTCTTTACTGTATTATAAACTTTCAATATTAATATGGGAAAGCTCTTTGTCCCTTTCTGTAGGCAGACTTAGAAACTGAACTTTATGATAAAATGCAGATTAAGTAAAGATTTCATTTAAATTATGGCAACTCTTGGGTAAATATTTACTTACTGTCTTTCTTTCCTATCTATACAGAAAAAAGGCTAATAGCTAGTGGCTCCATTTCAAAAGCCTCTTCTTTACTTCAAGTCACTGGTTCCTGTCACACAAGACCCAGCATCCCCTTTTTGCTGTAAAGTCTCCCTTTCCTACCCTGAAATAAAATGTAGACAATATAGCCCTGACTGGTATGACTCAGTGGATTGAACACCAGCCTGCGAACCAAAGGGTTGCTGGTTCGATTCCCAGTCAGGGCACATGCCTGGGTTGCAGACCAGGTCCCCAGTGGGGGGAGCGCATGAGAGGCAACCACACATTGATGTTTCTCTCCCTCTCTTTCTTTCTCTCTAAAAATAAATAAATATAATCTTTTAAAAAAATGTAGACAATATAACTCACCTACATGCATCATTTCAGGGAGAAATAAATCAATATAATACCCTAACTGTAATATAAAGGAAAATATTTTTTAATAAAATACATATTTTAATAAGTGAGGTTTTTTAGCACAATTATTCTGTGAGACCTAATGCAGTCATCAGATGCTTTAACCTATATGTGCAAGCACCATGAATATATAAGCAACAAAATCTGACTGGTACAGGGGTGCTGTGTTGGTAATTGTAAAAACTCTCAAACCATTAGCAGTGTTATAATCAATGACCATTATGAGATTCCTCAATATAGTCTCCTCTCAAGTTACATAGTAGTTGCTTCTGAAAAATGTATTGTTTATTAAAGCCATGTTTTTAAAAAGTCAAGAGAGGGAGGGAAGGAAAGAGGAAAAGAAGGGAGGAAGGAAGAAAAAGAAAGAAAAGGAAAACAGAGTTAGATTCTAGGCCCAGGTAATTATAAAAAGGTTTTTCACTTAAAAAGGTGTCTAGCTAGACATTGAGGAGTTTTGCAGGATGAGGGAAAATCTTCATTATATAAAGAACTCATCTGTAACACTGCAGCTGCTCATTCAGCATCCCTGTCCCTCCTGTAAGTGCAGGTGTCACCGTCCAGTCCATTGTGATGGCAAAACAATTGGCCACACAGATCTCAAAAGGATCCGTGGGGGAGTAATAGTGTGCTCAGTGCTCTTGAGAGTCTGGCTCATAGTTTCAATTTCCTTATTACTTTATTTCACTGATTCTCAAGTTCACTTTTTCCCCCCCATTTTGACATCTCTAAAATTGTCTTAAAATTGATAATGAAATATAACTGTTGTGTTGTTTAATTGGCATCATTTTCTGATACATAAAATAATGGTGTGTCTTAAGATAAGTGGTGTCTTTGATTAGTTAAAATGCAATAAGCTTAAATTTTTTATTTTTGTAAGTGAAAATGGAAATGAAGGATGAACTAAATGGGTATTGTGGGGAAAGAATGTACAAGGTTTGGTGATTGAAGGGTGCAGGCAGTCATGCGAATAGAGGGTTTTGTTTGTTTTGTTTTCACAATATACCTAAAGGCGAGTGGTAAGAAAATGAAATCAACTTCAGGAACTACTATAAAGGCCACATGGACAAAACCAAGGGGGAAGGTGGAAGCAAAGGAGGGAGGTGGGTTTGGCTGGGGTGGGGGGAAGTGGGGGAAGTTGTCCCCCACATGCAGACAACTGTAATTGAACGACAATAAAGTAATTTAAAAATGAAATCAACTATCTTTTTTTTTTTGGATAGTTTGTGTGTGAAGGAAAGACTGCATTAGGATGCTGTCAGGGTATAGGAGTGTGACCAGAAAGACCAGGGTGCATCCAATAGATTTTTCTACACCAGGCTTTTGTCTGATTCGTGGGTACAAGTGCTATGGGCATAGTTTATGGAAGGTTTGGATTTATGAAATGACAGAGTAACAAAAAGGCAGGGTTTTATGCAGAAAGTGCTTTTCAGCCTGCAGAATCCCAAATGCAGCTTGTACTCCTTTCCCCTGAAAAGGCATGGTCTTGAACTGAGAAGTTGCACGGAAGACTCAGAACAGGTCATCCCCACACTCAGAAACAACTCAAAATAGGGTTTCCTGACTGTGGCCTTTATCAGAGATACTGGATTAAGAGAGAATATAATCACTTTCAGTTGTTGTCGGCCTTTTTTGAGGCAAAGTCTAATTTGATGGAAGGAATATTAAGACTGCGTAGTATAAAAACTCCATAGTCTGGTGAGTATGTCTGTCATCAGAAGTGCTGTCTCAGGTAAGAAGCAGCCTTGGGAAAGACATCTTTCCGTTTCTCACCTCCTCTGTGGTCACGGTGGAGCAGATCAGAAGGCAGAGCACAGAAAACCCAAGCAGCCCTCGATCTGGGAAGGGGTCCCTTGTATCCGTAGTGGCAGGTGTGAATGCACTCTCAGTCTTACCACGTGCTAGTGACTAACAAAGGGATCTTCTCATCTCTGTATCTCAGAAGCTTAGTCAAAGAAAAGTGGTCTCACGAACAACAACTCTAAGAACAGTATGTACAGTTATTTATGGAGTAGAAAGAAACAAGTTTTTAGGTGCAGAAGTACGGGATGAGATACTGGCGCCTCACCTCACTTGGTGGTCTTTTCCTTCTGAGATCAGTGCGGATTAATATCCTATCTATCATGTATTTCAGACAAACACTTCGGGGAAACAGCCTATGAGCGGAGGATTCACTAAGGACAAGGTAGGTGTCAATCGATTATCCAGGTTTGAAGCCACATGCAACAACTGCAACAAGAGGCTACAAATTTGAACGTGTTTATGGTGGTTCAGTGACTTTGTGATTTATCAGCTGTGGATATGAGAAATATTTCTATTAATATTTGTGTCCTTGATGTAACCCCTAGCATAGTGTGGGTCCTGGGGTGCTAGAGGAAATAGAGTGATACCTTTTTTTCTGTAGGAATTTGTTTTTAAAAATCAAATAAAAACATATTTACTCTGTCACTTAATTTGCAAATAAGAAGCCACTCCCGGCAAAATAGCCATTAAATAGCGCTGCAGTGCTCTTGTGAGGGTGAAGAATTAAGACATACCTCTAGATACTCCCCAGAACAGCACTGCCAAAGCCTGCCTGGGCCTAGGGGCTCATTTCCCTGAGCATACGGCTTTCTCAGCCTGGTTCTGTCTTTACTGAAGATCTGATTCACTGTCCTGACATGTTGCTTCCCATAGGCTTACAGATAAAGTTATGCTGTTTTATTTTTTAAACTGTGGGTACTAGTTGCTTTTTATTTTCTCTTTTAGACTCTTAGTTCAATCTTTAACATTGAGATGGTGAAAGACAAAACTGGAGATGAAATAAAACAGGTAATGAATGAAGGTGGGTTGACGTACTTTAAGGAAATGTGTGCTCCATGAACCAAATCTGAAAGGAGAAAGGAGCATACATTTCCTGGCACCTCGTTATGGCCACAGATAGCAGGAGTGATGAATTACATGAAAAACGGTGTCGTAAGAAAACTTGTCTTTCTTGGTCTCACTCCTGTGTATATACTCAACTCACATTTCCCCTTTCTTTTTTGTTCCTGTGCCCCACATCTTATTTAAAATCATCACTACTCTATACTACTTTTCTAAATAGGTCTCCCTGCTCTTCTTTCTCCCACTCCGCCATCATACCCTCACCAGCTGAATGCCCTCAGAGCTCTGCTTTCACTATGGAGAAGACTAAGGTATTGGTTAGCAACACAGACTCTAGAACCAAGCTGCCTATTTAAAGTCCTAGCCCTGCCCACTCACTAGCTGAATGACTTTGATGAGTTAGGTAACCCCTCAGAGCCTTAGCTTCCCTATCTGTAAAGTGGAAATAATAATAGTACTTAACCTCATAGAGTTATTTGGGGAATTAAATGAGTTAATATTTGTAAAACACTTAAAACAGTTCCTAGCACAGAGTAAGTGCTATACTTGTGTTTTTAAATAAATAAATAAAAATATTAGTTAGTAACCTGCTCACAAATGTTTGGTGACTTACCATATTCCTTTGCTTGGCATTCAGAGTCCTCCATTATTATAGGACCTTCTGCAGGAAGTTTCCTGGACACCTTCCTTTAAAGCATTCTTGATCTGTCCTGCTAGTTTGGTCATTCCAATACCTCAATTTACATGTCTATTTAAGTTTTCATGTCTATGATGTTTTTCTCTAATTAGACTATAATAAGCTATTTGTTGGCATTCCTTATGGTTCCATGAATTATATTTTAGGTATATTGAGAGAATCAAAATAATAAAAGTAGTGTACTCTGTGTCAGGTACTTTACTTAGTGTTTCATATGCACTATTTCTTTCAGTTCTCATAACTGCATTATAAAGTAGATACTTCTGTTACTGATTCACCACTGAGGAAACTGTAACTTAAAAAATTAAATGACTTAGTAAGTGGCGAGCTAGGACGCCCACCCATGTCTGTTTGACTCTGATCGCATTCCCTTATGGGAAGTTGGGTGAATTGCCATGGTTTTCCTTTGCGGGCTGTATCACTCATTTCAGCAAGCATTTATTGAATACCTATGATATGTCAGGCTCTGGGCCAGCCAGGGAGATAAATCAGAGAATCCCCTACTCTCAAGGAGCTTGATTGAGCTTTTGTGTCTGGCCTAATGGTGGAAGGACAGACACGAAAATAAGGACCGCACAGGGTTTTAACCTCTGTTGCTAGAGACTTATGCAAAGTCTCGAGGAGACCTCAAACTGCCTTTGGGAAGAAGTGCCAATGGAAAGTGGACACCAAGCATGTCCTTTAGGCTTCTCTAAGCCAGACCCAGAGTCTTGATCATATGACAGATATCATTTACACCTATAATTTTAGATACAAATTTGTGTGTTAAAATGATTTTGAGTAACCAAGGTCAACTATGTTAGGAAACATCTATCAGTCTCATACATTATAATGTTTATTCATAAACTAATAATACAAGGTCTGTCCGGAAGGTATCCAGCCATGTAATAAGAAAAACAGACATTTATTGAAGAAGATACAAGGAACATTGTACATAGGACAGTGATGCCTCAGTCCCCGTCAAAGTAGGCACCTTGGGATCTCACACAGTTCTCCCAGTTGCTATCATCATATTTTCTTGAATCTCATCAATGGTCTGAAGTCTCTTCCCTTTCAAAAGTGATTTTAGTTTGGGGACAGGCCAGAAGTCACAGTGCTGTAGGGGTGCTGAGTCACCTGGGTGATTTGATATTTCGCAAAAAACTGCATGAGATGTGATGCATGAGTGGGCATGTTGTCACAGTGAAGCTGCCAGTTGCCAGTTGCCCATAGTTGTGGCCTTCTGAATCATCTGAATAGTTTCTGCAGAAGAATGTTCAAGCTTAATGCAAAATTTGATGCAGATTCATTGCTCTACCTGCTCAGTCATTTTGAGTGCAAGGGCCACACAGTACACGTGCTCAGTCAATGGCATCTACCACCCCACTGACTAGTGCAGTGAAGTCGTCATTGTTCACACATGTGCATTCCAGTCCACTCTCCTTGGCTGCCGGGTTACATTAATGTTGTGCAAACTATTCTTGTTACATTAACAATGGCTGGACTTTTTCTTGACAGACCTCATAAACTAAATAAAAATAGGCAGGATATGCTATCCTTAAAATGAGAAGACGGTGTTCTGACGTGGAAAAAACAACAACAAAGCATCCTTAGGCTGCACTGATAGAGTGGTTTGCCCAAGTCCTAGGAAGCAGTAGTCCTGTGCTTTGTGTTGGTTAGATTACACTGTGATTAGTACCTTCAGTTGGTCCCCCATTTACTGGGAATGTTAATAAAGCAGAGCAGCTTTAAAGGAGGGTGACCCATTCTTCAACACCAACTCGGGTGTCACCTTGGCTCTGATGTCTTCCCCTACTTCTGTGCCTTTGCTAATGTTGTCATTGTCTGCTTAGAATGTATCTCTTATCTTCTGCCCTACCTGTTTGTCTTTCCAGACCCCCTATTCACCCGGCTGGCTCCTGACCACTTTTCAAGATAGATCTTACGTGCCCCTCTGGCACTCATCCCTAACTTAGGTTAAGCGCCTCTGTGTTGCCCCCAGAGCACCTGGGCTCCGGTTTGCACTGCAGTTCTGTCGTGTAAGCACAAACCTGCGCTATTGCAGCTTGTCTCCACAACAGTCCTGCGAGGTGACACTATTTCTATTTTACTCGTGGTCATATGGGTATTATTTAGTTATTGTTCAGTAATTTGCCCAAAATAGCATAGCTGTGAAATGATGGGAGCTGGGATTTGTATCCATGGCCGCCTGATTCCAGACCCTGGGCTCTGAGTGACTGATGTCCTGCTCTCTGAGAAGACCCACAGTTGCTAGGGAGTTTGGGTTTCAGAAAGGGCGGGAGAAGATAAGAAAAAAAGAGCTTGTCTATTACACACAAGGCACGTCTTGAGAAAAATTATTAACAAGGTCATAGTTTCCATTTCTGTGACAGGAATTTGTTAGTAAGAGTTACAGTTTAATCACCTAGAAGAGTAGATGCTATTAAATCTTTTTGTAATGTTGAACTAGTAATAAAAGCATTGCGTTAGATTTTCCTCTCTGTTGTCAAATAGCATGTTACTGTGAGCAGTGAAAGCTGTCATCCTGTCTTGGTGCATGTTGAAAAGATTAGCCACATGTCACAGACATACTCTCTTTTTTGTACAGATTTGGCAGCAGTACTTTGCAGCAAAAGATACAGTCTACGCAGTTATTCCTGTAAGTAGTTTGGAGGGGAAATGAGAGTGTTATAGCTTGAAGGTCATGTCTCTAACCTTAGCAGGCAGTTGCCTTTACTTTTCCTATGTTTATTGCCTCTTGAGAACTTACGTTTATAGCTCTCAGGGTTTTTATTATGCCCTGAGTACCGAAGATTGGAAGCTCCATATGGTATATTTATGGCTCTTGTTTTCCCTCTTTCTGGTTTAGAAATGTCCCTTTAAGTCAAGTATCTGACAAGGGAGCATGGTGTAAGTTCATGCTGCTGAGCAATTTCCAAATCTTTTATTTCTTTTTGGTGTTTTCCAAGCTATTGGAATTTAACACAGGGCCTCTAGCATAGGTTTCTTCCTTTCTTTTTTTTTTTTTTAGAGAGAGAGTAAGAGCGAGAGAGAAGCAGACATCAATTTGTTGTTCCACTTATTTATGCATTCATTGGTTGATTCTTGTATGTGCCCTGACCAGGGATCAAACCCACAACCTGGGCGTATTGGGACAACCTTCTAACCAACTGAACTACCCAGCCAGGGCCAGTTTCTTCCCTTCTTGTCTATAAGTGAGCTGATTTAGAGCCTCCTCCTAATTTTTTTCTGGCATTTCCCAAGCAAGTGGCATTTTCTTGTGGGCTTTTCCCCCCTTCTTGAAATTGCCATCTTGAAAATAGATAGTCACCACCACTGCTTGACCATTGAGTTCAGCATTTGATGTACAGGGCTATCAGCTAGTTCTTTATGCTCTTCTTCTTCCCTGAAGAGGAAGTAGCCTGGGGTAAGTTTATATCAGGAGCATAAATATGTATACCAAGCTCACAAGTATAAGATTAAGGATAGAAACTTATAGGCATAAAAATAAAGCCAGGCCTTTTGGTTGCTGTGATAGTATTGCTAGTTTTTTCTGCCTCATACATATGTACTCTTGCCCTTCATAAGTTTAACAGCCAAAGGATCTGTACTTCTGTGATGTTTCTGATCTCTAATACTGGCTCATTGCTTGGACAGGCCTTTTTAGGCTTCCTTCAGACAGCCTTAGTGGCCTGATAGCTCAGACACTTGGCAGAGTCCCCTGGAGAGTGTGGAGCGTTTGGAGTATATACTGTTCACACACAGTTCTGACACTGAACAGCAAAGAAGGCATCTGGTTTTTCCTCGCTGTCGCAAGAGGGATTTGTAAATGATGAAACAGATTGTGTTAATTGTATTTTAGTTCTAGAGTTTAGTCTTGGTGAATTTTAGTGTGATTGTGGCCTTTTCTGGTTTGTTTGTTTGTTTGTTTGTTTGTAAATTTTATTCCTTTAACCTACAGGAAGAGAAGTTTGATTTGATCTGGACCCGGGCTCAGTCCTGTCCAACAGTAAGTTTCTGGATTGTCGTCAGTGCTGCCAACAAGGATGTTTCTTCCCAGTCTCTTGATGTTCCATGCTGTCTCCTGTCACAGTGCTGTCTCCTGTCACAGTGCTGTCTCCTGTCACAGTGCTGTATGTTTAACAGAGATGCTCATCTGTTGATTGTACTAATAAGTAAGGTTTTTAGCCTTATGATATCTTGTGAGTTTGGCTCAGTAAATCTCTGACTTTATAGATATCTCAGCCCTTTCTGATCTGGATCTTAATCTGCCAGTATAAGTGAATGTTGGAGCAACACCTGAGACCATATTTTCAACTTCCTGTAAGAGTCTGTTTTATTAGCAGTTTTCTTTTCAGTGTTGGCCATGCTGTCCCAATTGTATGTACCTAAAAGGAACCGTAAGATTGTTCCTGGATTAATGAGCTACCAGAAGACCTAAGGGAAGGGAATAGGTAAGGTAGGCCAGCTGACTGGGTGTTGATAATAATTTCTAGGATTATCAAAAAAATTTGCCAAATATTACCGAGAGAAAATCAAAAACATCTAAGGAAATAGAAAGACATACCATGTTCATGGATTAGATGACTCCATATTGTTGTCATTTCTCCCCAAATTGATATCTAGAATATAATCCCAATCAAAAGCCCAATAGGCTTTTTTTAAAGAAGTGATGAGCTGATTTAAAAAACTTATTTGGATATCCAAAGGACCTAGAATAACAAAACAATTTTGAAAAAGAACAAAGTTAGAGGACTTACATTATCTGGTTTCAAGAATTAATATACAGCCACGTGATGAAGACGGTACGGTATTCGCATAAAAATAGGTGTGTAGATAAGTGGAACAGAGTAGAGAATCCAGAAATAGACCAACATATGTGTGGTCAGTTGTTTTTCAGCAAAGGGGCCAAGGTAATTAAATGGAGGAAAAGATAATCTTATTTTACTTTTTTAAAATTAGTCCTTACCTGAGAATATTTTTATTGATGTTAAAGAGCGAGGAATATCAGTGTGAGACAGAAGCGTTGATGGGTTGCCTCCCGTCCTCACCCTGACCAGGATCAAACCCGCAGCCTTTGCAGTACGGATGGTGCTTCAGTCAACTGAGCCACCCAGTCAAGACAGGATAATCTTACTCCTGCCTCATACTGTATCCAATAGTTAAGTCAAAATAGATCATAGAATCTTAGTGATCTTGTTTTAGTGATCTTAGGTTGAATCTTAGTGATCTGGGGTTTAGCAAAGATTTGTTAAGTATATAACAAAAAGCATAAAGTATTTTAAAAAGTCAATAAATTACATTTCATCAAAATTAGAATTTTCTTTTATGTACACATGTTCATAGCATAGTCACAACAGCCAAAAGGTGGAAGCAACCCAGTGTCCATTAGTAAATGAATGGATAAATAAAATGTGTGTGTGTGTGTATATAAAATAAAATATTATTCAGCTTTAAAAAGGAAGGAAATTCTGACACATGCTACCACATGGATGAACCTTGAGGACATTATGCTGAGTGAAATAAGCCGGTCACAGATGGACAAACACTGTGAGCTTCCGCACATTCATGAGGAACTTAGTGCAGTCAGATTTTGAGACAGAAAGTAGAACGGTGGTTGCCAGGGACTGGGGGAGAGGAGACAGGGATGCTGTGTGATGAACATGGAGTTTCAGCTTGGGAAGGGGAAAGAGACGAAAGGTGCTGATGTGCACGGCATTGTGAATGTGCCTAGTGCCCCTGAACTGTGTGCTTAAAAATGGTTAAACAGTAAAAATAGTTAAATTGGTAACTTTTAGGTAATGTATGTTTTACCACATTAAAAACATTTTTAATTTCTACTTCTCAAAAGACATTTTTATACAAATGATAAGGCACAGACTGGGAGAAAACATTTGCAAGACATATATTGACAAATGACTTGTATCTAGAATATATTAAAAATTCTTACAATTTAATAATAAGAGGACAGGCAACCCAGTTAACAAATGGGCAAAAGATTCAGACTATTCACCAGTGAAATAGGATGGCAAATAAGCACCTAAAAAAGTTCTTAACATCTTTGGTCATAATGGGAATGCAAATTAAAACCACAGTAAGATACCACTAGAATGACTAAAATTAAAGACTGGCCATTCCAAGTGTTGGTGAGGATATGGAGCAATCAGAACTCTGATATATTGCTAGTAAGAATGTAAAATGGTACAATCACTTTGAAAACAGTGTGGCAGTTTCTTTAAAAGTTATGCATGTACCTGCCATGCTACCCAGCCATTCTACTCCGAGATGTTTTCCCAAGAGAACTGAAAGTACATCTACATATAATGACTTGTACACAAATGTTCATAGTAGCTTTATTTGTAATAACAAAATACTGAAAAATATCCAAATCTCTCACAGGTGAATAAATTAAAGAACTGTCTATGTATACATATATACCATGGAATAATACTCAGGAATTGGAAGGAATAGGCTCTTACTACAGGCAACAACGTGGCTAGATCACAAAATAATTGCGCTGAAGAAAGAAGCCAAACCAAAAAAGTACAGATTCTGTGGTTCCCTTTATACAAAATTCTGGAGAACGCAGGCTGACCGGTAGTGACAGAAGCCAAATCAGGGGTTGTGTAGGGAGAGTTGGGGAGAGAAAGTTATGAATTAAAAAGGGACTTTTTGTAGAAGGTGTCCATTATGTTTATTGTGGTCATGGTTTCATAGTGTACATATATCAAACTCATCTAATTGTGCACTTTTAATATGTGTAACTTACTGCTTCAAGTAGACCTCAATAAAAGCTCTAAAAAATGTTTTCCCTAACAAGGGGCCAGCAGTTAAATAGGCACTGAGGTTATTCCATCTGATAAAACAAAACAGCCTGGGTGGTTGGCAGTAAGGAGACAGTCCCGTGACTTGTGCGAGTTGGATTGCTTGTCCTTTGTGTTGTGGCACCCTTCTCTCCTCCATCACTCATCCCCAAGTCTAAACATCTCAAGCATAAAACTAATCACTTCTTGGTATGTCCAAGTATCAGCCTCAGGTGATAAAGTATGAAGTGATCATACTTACTGGGACAAAAATTAATTCAGCAGCATTTGGAAGTTTGGAAATTGAAAAAGACCCAAATGTTCATCAATGGAAGAATAGATAAACTGTGGTGAATTTCTGTAGTAGAAATCCATACAATGGTGAAAAGTTAATGAATTAGAATTATAGTTATTAACATGGATAAATCTCAGAAGTATAATGCGAAGTGAAAAAAGCAAGTTGCAAAAGTGTACACGATAAATAAGATTTATGTTTTTAAACATGCAGACAGTACTGTTTCCTGGTTATGGATATGCACATACACATTAAAAGTATGAAAGCCTGAGGGAATGGTGGTCAGAAAATGCAGGATAGATGTTAACTCTGCAGGATAGATGTTAATCCCTGTATTGAGGGATTGGAATGGGTTACACCGAGAGCTTAATTAAATTGGGTATCTAATGCTTTCTTTCTCAGGTGGGTTGGGAAGTGTATATATGTTTGTTATATTACCATGTATGAATTTCATAACTTTAAAAAATGTTTTAAATCAAACATTGAAGAAATTGAGGGAATGATATAGGGGGTTGGATGTAGAAGAAATGATTTTATTTATTCATCTACCTCCTTGTGTATTGTTTCCCCCAGTTTCTGTGTGCACTACCAAGAAGGGAAGGCTATGAGTTCTTTGTAGGACAATGGTCAGGCACTGAACTCCACTTCACTGCACTTATAAACATCCAGGTAAGTGGCTTGTGCTCATCCCCTAGAGGAAAGAGGCCTGCCCCTTTGTGGGACCACAAGCCTTGCTGAGGCTGGAGGACACAGGCTACGTACTAACTCCCCACAATATTTATCATAGCATTGATGAATTGTCATACTTGGTATGGTGGGCTAGCTTTCTAGGCCCTGTTCAATACCTCAGAATTGGAAAAGCCCCCAAAAGATGTTCTCTGACTACTTCGGGCTCTCTCCTGTCTCTTTCCCCAGCCTCTAAAACATTTACTGCGTGAGCCTCACTTAACAAACATAGGTGAGTTATAATGGTTAGACCCTTAAGGTTTTTAACCTTAAGGAAGGCTCCATGTTTTACATGAGTTTTATTAATTAGGCCAGCACTTTCTAGGGTGCTAGATACATAGTTTCCATCCCATAGATGCCGTTTTGTTTGCTTCCCTACGTTTTTAGTTTTATCCACAAATATTAGATTAAGTTCAATCCAAAGCATTTGAAGCTTTTAAAATAAAAGTCAGTATTTTATATCAGGTCATAATGAGGATTGGCATTCTATATTTAGAGGCCAAATCTGCCAAAAAAAAAAAAAAACCAAACAAACTGGCATGTATTATATTGACTTTGAAGTTGGGATAAAGGGAGTGCAAAATAGAATGAGGGAGCAGCTTATAATTATTTTATAATTCTTCTAATCATTTATTGGGCCCATACTATAGTAATCAACATTTGATATATTTACTGTGTGCCAGATTTTTCTGGCACATGTATTATCATTTAGTCCTCACAAATATCCCATGAGATAGTTACTATTATTTCTATTTACAGAGAAGAAAGTAGTCTCAGAGAAGTCAGTTCACACAGCTAATAGTGGCAGAGCTGGGTTTGATTGACTTCAGGTCATTGACTCCAAAGTCTGTGAACTTAAACATTATGCTGTCGTGTTGGAAACTGTGCTAGGACCTAGATACCTTTGAGCCAAAGTCCTGCCCTCAGGAAGCTCATGTACATGTATAAGAAAAAGATCCAGAAAACATAATTATGATGAAAATGATCAGTATAGTAGGATGTTCAGGAGAAGTGAGAGGTTGAACTATTAAAAGTACCCTAGCAATACTGAGATGATAATAAAAGGACTTGCTGAATGTTTAGAGATGAAACGCGGAGATTTTTTTAAGGTTTTATTTATTTATTTTTAGAGAGGGAAAGGGAAGTAGAAAGGGAAAAAAACACCAATGTGTGGTTGTCTCTTGTGTGCCCCCTACTAGGGACCTGGCCTGCAGCCCAGGCATATTGCCCTGACTGGGAATAGAACCTGTGACCCTTTGGTTCACAGGCCAGCATTCAATCCACTGAGCCACACCAGCCAGGGCCAGAGATTTTTTTTTTAATGTATAGTTGTTTCCTCCTACGCTGTATGAGGGCTTGAGCTTTTGAACCCAGTCTCTCTTCCTAGTCTGTATTGAGATCTTGTAACTACTGCCCTGTCTATTCTTTATGAAATTATGATGTTCTCATTCTTCTTTTGCCCCTACCTCCCACCCAGATTGTATTTTAAAACTGCACATTACAAATCTGGCCCATGTGCAAACTCTTCAGCTGTTTGCTACAGCTTAAAAGAGCTCAGTCTTCAGAGCCAGCCAAGGGGAGTAGATTTCAACTGTGAAATGCACTAGCCCATAAAAGTGGCAATTACACAAGCATATTGCTTTCTTTAGAACTTGATTTGGTAGCTGCTTGTGCTGTTTTGTTTTTAAATATATAGCCATGATGAAGGATTCACTGCCTACTGTAAACATTTTCTGGGAAAAGAGCCAAACCTTTTTCAATTGAAGACACAAATAACACTGTGCAAACTGTCACTTTCACCCTGCCTTGGCAGGCCTAACCATCCCCCACGTACCAGTCCTCAACTCACTAGACACCCAAGGGGCTGGTAAGAGTCAGAATTTCCTCCAGACTCTCTATTGCTCTGAAATTGCAGTTTTGTTGTGGTAGTACCTTATTGAGCCTTGATAAGTGTTCTTCCTTACAGACCCGAGGGGAAGCTGCAGCCAGCCAGCTGATTTTATATCACTACCCTGAACTTAAGGAAGAAAAGGGCATAGTACTGATGACAGCAGAAATGGATTCTACATTTCTGGTAAGAATCAACTTTTACCTCTTTGGATTTACCTAGTAGCCCTGAAGGTATTATTCTTCTGCAAAAGTTCAGGAGAGGTAAAATTCACGAGAACTCTATGCATTTGTTTCTCACTTAAAGTTGACAATAATTAGGTCTTGCTCAAGCCCTTCCAAGACTTGAAGTCAGTACAGATTCTCAGTCACTTCACAGTTTTGAAGTCTAAACACTCTGAATACACTCTGCACCTGTTACCTTTCTAAAATTCAAAAATTCTGACTTCAGCAAAACATATCTGGCCCTAGGGGTTTTAGGTAAGAGACTATGGACAAGTAAATGGCTGCTTAAGTGTAGAGAAGAGTTCAAAGTCTAGAATAGCTTCCAATCTTTGTCTTCCATACTGTTCACATGTACGACATTCCTTGTACACAGTGACTTCCTTTGCCCCTCTTCCCGTCCCCTGGGACGCAGCATCAACCACACGCCCATGGATAACGATGCCCACTGTGTTTGTTCTGTCTGCATATCCAGAGCTCGGAGAAGTTTCGTGGTCGCTGTGCAACCTGTTTGTCTGATCTTGCTCATTTTCGTCTCATTTATCTGGCAGCATTTAAGTTCAAGATGTCCTCAAGTTGCTGGCCACTTTCATTTTTTATTATAACACCCACTTATTTTTCCTCTCTCTCTTTACCAGCTGCATACAGGGAAGGAAAAAGTGATGGCCTTCAGCTAGTAGTTCACAGTAGCTGTAAGTCATAAGTCTTGGACACAGCTGGGACTCTGCTTCTCTGTCTATTATTCCTGAAACTGTCAGTCCCATTTCTCCTGTTCTTCCTTCCACCCATCACACCCAACTGGAAGTTACCCAAAATCCTATCCAGAAGAATCAAGTTGCCATTGACTGAGATAGACAAGATTGCAGGAAGAAAAGCTTTGGAAGGAAGATCAGTAGCTCACTTGTGGGCACATTAAATCTGAATGCCTATTATATTTCCAAGTAATGCGTATTATAATGCCTATTATATTTCCAAATAATAAGCAGTTAGATACATGAGCCTGGAACTCAGAGGAGAGGTCCAGGCTGGAGATATAAATATGGGAATTATCAACAACAGATTATTATTTAAAACCGTGAGACTGAATGAAATTACCAAGGAAGTAAATGGAGATAAAAGAAGAGGTCTAAGAACTGAGCCCAGTGGACATGCTGAAGCATCAGCAAAGAAGATTTAAAAAGAACAATGACGTAGGCAGAAAACTAAGATGGCAGAATGCCCTGGAATCTGAGACAAAATGTTTCAAGGAATAGGAGTGTGCAACCGGCCACATCTCACTTGCTGGTAGGGAAAAGCAATGAGGACTGGGAACTTACTACATTCTACAGCATGGAAGTCATGGGGTCCTTTACAAGGGACGTTTGAAGTGAGCTGTAGGGTCAACATTTAATTGGAGTGCATTTAAGAGAGGATGGAAAGAGAAGTTAGAGTCAGCATAAACAAGTTTTTGGGAGAGAATGGGGTATTAGCTGGAGGGGAAAAGTGGGAATGAGAATGCTTTTATTTTATTTGTGGGACAAATAATATGTGTGTGCTGATGGAAAGACCCAGAAGAGAGGGAGATGTTGGTAATGAGGAGAAAGGGAGAGTTGCTGAAGTGGTGTTTTCCAGTGGGTAAGTCTGGGGATGAGGAGAGCAGAGCAACAGGAGTGAAGCCAGGACATGAGGACACACATTCAGGTAAATGGGTAGCCGGGGCAGTAGCCGGTAGAAATTCTCTCTGGTTGGCTCAGTGAACAGAAGGACAGGTCCGAGAGTGAGGATGGAGCAGTAGAGGTGCTGAGTGTCAGCAACAAGAGGGGGAAAAGGGAAAGTCTGAAATTACTATCTGGGACAGGAGTCACCCAACTACATACAGCCGGCAGACCAAATCCACTCCACTGTCTGTTTTTAGAAGGCCCGTGAGTTAAGAATTTGTTCTACATCTTTAAATGTTTGCAGGGGAGGGTGGGGTAAAGGAGAAGAATATTTCATGACCTGAGAAAAGTATATGAAATTGAAATTTCAGTGTTTGTAGAAAAAGTTTTATTGGAACACAACCATGGTTGTCATTCACATGTATTGTTTCGGGCTGTTTTACCTCACCAAGAGAGTTGAGTAGTTGCAGCGAGGACTCTAGGGCCCATAAAGCCTAACATACTAACTGTCCGTCCCTTCACAGAAAGCGTGTGGTCTAGAAAAATCAGAGAGACAAGGGCTGTGCGGGTACAGGCACAGAAAGAGAGGGCTTAGCGTTGGATGTAATGAGGGTTATGGATTAGCCAACTGGTACAATGAAGTAAGATAGGAACCAGGAGGTTAAAGCACAGGAGGGATTATAATTGTTGACCATAGAATGCAAGCCGGATAAAGAGGGAAGTGAAAACATAAGAGAGGTTAGAGACAGAATTGTGAGTTCCAGCGGAATAAAAAGATTTTTGAAGCTGGTGAGCTTAAAAGACAGGAAATAGTAGGCAAAGTATGGGTGTTGCAAATTGAGATTTGGGGGGGATATAGTTACCAATAAAGACAAGGTTTAAGATTTGACCCAAGGAGTGAGTGACCTGGAGAGTGCGCTTTACTTTCTGGTCTTCGGCACCGGACGGCCTCGGGCGTATGTGCGCTCTCCGGGTCAGAGGAGAGGCTTCGACCTGGCGTTTTGACAAGTGCACTTTGTTGGTCTCAAACTGCTACACAGTTCCCATCATCATTAAAATTCCCTTTCTGGTCTTACAACATTCAACAGCGCACCAGGAAATATATACAGGGTGGGGCAAAAGTAGCTTTACAGTTGTTCCTATGGAAAATAATACAATAATTAATAACAATACAAGAATAAACTCTGTGTTGCACATACTCGGCTGTGAACCTACTTTTGCCTCACCCGGTGGTTTACCTTGTGTAAGTCAACTGGACTGTGGATGTCTAGTAAAGTCACTCCTCTCTTTGTGTTGTTGATAGGTTCTTGGAACTGCAGCAAAATGGCACAGAACAAAACCACTTTCTCCTAGGCTAATTGATGTGCACAACAGTTAAGCTCCTACAGCATCTCATCAATATTACAGCAAAACATCATTGAATGAAACGACATTGACAATGAAATGACATTCATGAAATGTCATTTCATTCAGTGATACATTAGAAATTACTGTGGTGGGAAACCTGGAAGTGTAATATGAAAGAGGAGAAATTGTGTTTGTTGTTATGCCTCCTTATTGAGCAACACAGGGAGTTAATGTGTTTATCTTCTTGGGTCTTGGAAAGAGAGGAGACTATTGCTTTACATGGAGAATTAAGAGAGCAAAAGGCAGGGGGGAATAAGGAGCTGGGTGCTTTCTATAACACACAAGAGACAGATGCACATAGCTCCCTTAGTCTACTGCTCTACCCACCACGCCACTGGTCTTCTAACTAGTGGGAGGAACCCTTTGTCCAAACAAAATCTATGTAAGACCTAGGATAGAACAGCTGAAACAGCGGTGAAGTGGCTTCAGACACCTCCACAGAGCCCCTAAGACCCCACTGTTGAAACAGCTTTGTTCTAGAGTGACCACAGCTGAGGTAACCCCTGTCTCCACCATCCTAATCCTCAAGTAAAAATTGATTGTCAGAGGCCCTACTGTTCATGGGCTAAGAGAATGGTGCTACCTGCCTTGGATTGTGGTAGTGTCCTTGCTTTAGAAATAGTTCCCTCTTGGGGCATGTTCAAGTATAATAAGGTAGAATCAATGAAGCAAAGTTAATAATCTTAATTGTCTTGCCCCACCTGAAACAGTATCAGGGTGAAGTAGAGGGAGTACCAGCCTGGAGTCCAGAAGTCTGATCGTGGCTCTGCCACTTGCTACCCACATGACCTTGAGCCCTATGCCTGCACCTCATTTGCTTTGGTTTCCTGGCTTATTAAATAGGACTGGGTGGTCTCTGAGGCCCTTTCCAGCTCTGAAATTCTATTAATTTGAAATAGCCAGCATTTTGGAAAAAGGCTTTCGATTGAAGATCTAGTCTCAGAGATTAGTGCCTGCTTGTGAGAAAATGAGCTGAGAGCCCCACAGGAGAGAATGGAGATAAAGCGGCCTACGTATTTATAAACCCATCTTCCTCATTCTGTAGCTAGACATAGCACACCTTTAGTCAGTTTTAGTGGGAATTTTTCATTATCCTTTGGGGTTGAGTTTTGGCCATATGAACACAGTGAGTAAGTGCCTCTGACTAGCTAGGACTGGAGAATGTACAGGTAGCAAAAGCGAGAGTTGCTTGAAGTAACTCTTTTTTTTTTTTTTTGTATATAATTTAATGGTTTTTAGTATATTCACAGTTGTGCAAACCTTACTATAATCAATTTTACAATATTTTCATTACCCCAAAAGGAAACCCTGTACCCATTAGCAGTCATTCCCATTTTCTCTCAGCCTTAGGCAACCATTAATCCATTTTCTGTTGAAGTAACTCTTATGTAAGGTTTCAAGAGTGTAACCTGTGTCCTAACCCCACCTCTGTTACATAGACTGGTGACCATTTCCCTGCCTCTGAGCTTTTAAGAAGGTGGCCCCTTTTCTTCCCTGGGACTTTGCTGGTGTGTTAGTTAAAAATGGCTGCATGGCAAATTGCTCCAAACTTAGTGGCTTAAAGCAAAAATGGATTACCTCATAGTTTCTGTGGGTCAGGAATTCAGGAGCAGCATAGCCGGGGGTTCTGGCTCAGTCTGTCACGAAGCTGCTGTCAAGATGTTAGCAAGGGCTACAGTCACCTGAAGGGCGGTTGGGCTGGAGGACCCACCTCTGACTGCACTCTCACGGCTGTTGGCAGGAGGCCTCATTTCCTTGCCATGTTGGACTATGTAAATGTCCTCATGACATGGCAACTGACTTTCCCAGACCGAGCAATTAAAGAGAGATAGCAGAACAGAAGCTGCAAGCTCTTTTGTGACTTAATAGCAAAAGTTATCCTGTCATTCCACTGCAGTCTGTTTGTTCAAAGCAAGTCAGTAAATACAGCCTGCACACAAGGAAAGGGAAACTGGCCTCCATCAGAGGGGGGTGTCATAGAATCTGTGGGCAGAATGTGAACTGTCACAGCTGGCTTTGGCACTAGTTTTCTCACTGAGCTGGTGTCAGGAACAGGTTTTATTTGAGTCATGCCTGGTTATTCAAGAACTTAGTGCTTACAAACTTGTTCTTGGAGCTGGGTAACTATTGTTCTTTTCTTCCCCCTTGAAATAGCAGTGATAAAGGAACTGAATGAAGCAGGAAATTTTGAACATATGCATTAATTTATTCCAACATGCACCAGATGTTACTATGTGCAGGGATGTAAAACAAGCACACATACTTTGAGGAATTCATGCTAGGAAGGACAGACAAAAAAGAAAAGGAAAAAAGGACAAATACAGTGCAATAAATGCTATAACAGAGGTAAGCATGGGGTGATTTGGGTACACAGAGAAGGGGTACCTAACTAAGACTTGGGAGTTCAAGGAGTTGGGCATGCTTCCTAAAGCAGTGACTCCTGGCTGAGCGTCCACTTGCCACAGGTCTCAAATACAGAGCTTTGCGGTCCCATGCGGGGAAGGACCTCACTGTTCTTTTTACCTTGCTTACAGACTGTTGCTGAGGCACAGTGCATTGCCAACCAAGTTCAACTCTTCTACGCCACCGATCGGAAGGAGACCTACAGGGTAGTGGAGACCTTTAACTTCAGACCGAATGAGTTCAAATATATGTCTGTCATCGCTGAATTGGAGCAGAGTGGACTTGGAGCGGAACTGAAATGTGCCAAGAACCAGGATAAGACTTAGAGCTGTAAGGGTTGGCTCCTTACAGAGTCTGCTCAGCCCTGGGGTAGCCTAGAGCACACCCACCCCCTGAATCCTCAGAAGTTTGCCTCTATAATGAGCAGTCTCTAAGGAATTGTGCTGTGTGCTTATGCAAGAAATCATAGAGGTGAGCCCTAATACTTGATGTTCAGGAACGAAGATACCCAAACATTCTGATAATTACATCTCAGCATACTTGAGGTTTCCTTTATAAGTGGTTGAGGTCATAATCAGAGACAGCTGAGGATCCAGGATCCCGCAGGATGGTTGACTTGACTTTACACATTGTAACATTTTGTTACAAGTACATTTGCATTCTGGGCATTGTGACAGCACAGTTCCCAATTACACGTAGTTCCTCATCTTTATAAACTTGTGACAGGATAAGCTTGAAGACCTGCTGTATAGTTAGATGTGGGCTTTACATACTCCTCCCATGTGCCAGCTGGCTGGCCAAAAGCGTCACCCAAATATCCTGATTAGACTCTAGAACAACCAGGTATTGCAGAAAGGATTAAGACTTCATCTAGATGCCCCTGAGTTGCCTTTAGTGTAGCTAGTTTGCAGTATCAGTAGAGTTCAGGTACACTTAAACACACAGGTATAGTGCCTGCATATTTTTAAACCATGATTTATTTAAACCTGCTCCTCTAACTCTGCCTTTTAGAAGCTGGGGGTGGGGGGTGGACGGTGAATAAGTGCAGTGTAAATAAATCAAGTTTTTTTGTAAGAAAGGATCAATCCAGATTTGCATGTTTTTGTGTATTTTTTTTTAACAACTCTAAGCCAAGCTAGACTGGGTGGGGAGAAGGTAGAGCGATAAAATAAAATCTGGCTTGCCATCCTTGTTACACTCAGCAGTGACATATAAGCTACATGCTGTCCGTAGAGTCAGTGCTGCGAGCTGATTTGATCAGAACTCATCTTTGGACTCAGTAGTTGCTTGAAACACCAAAAATGAGAGAGGAGCTCTCCAGCAGTGGAAACTCCCTTGTGGTTTGCAGTGTTAGTGTTGTGGCCCCAAGCTCCATGACATAGGAGAGGGGGGTGGTTACACACCAGCCTCCTGAAGCCGAGGTCCCACCCCCCACCCCCATTGTTGTCTGCAGCCTTTACTGAGCCTTTCCCTTCCTTGCTCTAACACGCTCCACTTTGCTGCTGCCTGAGATCTGGTTGTATGATGCTGAATATGGTGAGTGGGAATGTAACCAGTACTTACCCTTTCTGTGTATGTTTGTTTTCTTCATTGGAGGTTGGGCCTGTCCCCAAGTTCTTTAAATGTGGTTGGACTTCCCACCAAGTTCTTTAAATGTGGTTGGACTTTCCATTATTTTCTGAGCCATGTCTATTTTGTTGTACCTCTGAGACTGTACGTAAAAAGAGACACGTAGTGTTCATTTAACCTGGAAAAGCTGCTAGTCTTTCACAATTTCTCTAAACACCAAGCTGTTTGCTAATGCAAATTCTGGACTTGCATCTGGTTCTGACAGTTCATTTTTTGAGAAACTTGAGTCTGGGCATTTTGAGTCCCAGGAATCTTCAGTGTCAGGTGGAGCTGCTTTCATGGGTATCCGTCTGTGTTTGCTCTTCCATCCAGATGGACCTGGTTCCTAGCCATAGTACATTTTCATAACCCCTCCACCAAAGGGTGAGGAAACGATGGGAAAATAAATAAGAACTGGCTGCTAATGTTATGGTTCCTCCCAGCGTTTCCCTAAGTCCCCACTTGCCAAGTTACATTGGACATGACCAAAGCAACGTCCAACTGTTCTTTGTATTTACCTAGCAAGATCTGGCAAAGGCCTAAAAGAAAATTGTGACATTAATCAGTAAATTTCTCCCCTGGGGCAACATATTGTTATAGGAAGTGGACAGGCTTTAGAGGTAAATGAATTGGGGTTCAGATGTCAGTGTTGTAATTTATTAGCTCTATAATATAAATTATTAAAACTCTTTATCTGTAAGATGGGGATGATAATAATATCTACCTCATAGAATTTTGTGAGGATTAAACTAATTTACAGACTATAATAGAGCTTAACAAATGTCAGCTCCCTTCCTCTTCTTTGCTCCCCCTGCCCATCATTAAGACCAACACAAAAGAACATTTTGGATGTGCAGATCATTCTTCATACCAGCCGAATGAGCCAACCTTATCTCACAAGCTCTCAGACTTGAGTTGATGTAAAGTATGTTGAGCACTTCAAAATGCAGATTCCCAAGTCCCAAGCTGCAGCCTGCTGAATCATTCATTGTCTTTGCAGAAAGTGCTGGGAATCTGCATTTTAACATGTGCTCCAGATGGTTCAGATGTAGATAATTCACCAGCCACACTTCAAGAACCATTGCCTTATGTGTTCTTCACACACACACACACACACACACACACGCATGCACAAAAACAGGTGGGCATGTTTTCCTATGGGCATTAACCACAGAATTGATTCCTCTGCCCCTCGCCTCCTGCAGTGGTCCCCTTTGCACACTCTACGTTATACTTACTTATATGTCTTTTGCCCCCACTAGACTGTGAGCTCCTTGAGGGCCAGGGCTTATCTCCATTCCCAGTGCCAAGAACATGGTCTGGAACATAGAAGATACTCAGTTGTCTGTTGAATAAATAAGTGGCATGGATTTTAGCCAAAACATCTTGTGTGTGTGCCTATGTTTAAACACTCTGAATTTAAGAGAATCGCTACAGGGATCCCCAACTTTTTTGGCACCGGGGACCAATTTTGTGGAAGACAATTTTTCCACAGACCGAGGGTGGGGGATGGTTTTGGGATGATTCGAGTGCATTACATTCAAGCTCACCTCCTGCTGTGCAGCCCGGTTCCCAGCAGGCCCGGACTGGTACCAATACCAGTCCGTAGCATGGAAGTTGGGGACCCCTGCCTTAACACACATAGGTTACTGAGTAGCTTACTGAGTTAACTTACTGAGTAGGAATATTTGTAAACCAAGCTATCATTATATACAACGTGTCTGTAAGTCACTGATCTGCTGGGTTGACCGCTCAAAGCAATTCAGGGGTCACTCCCAGAGCTCTCTGCCACTGCTGTGTTAGTGCTGACACAGGGAGATGAGTAGGAAAAGCCCTGACCCCACGCTCTGTTCCAGCCCCTGCCTGTGCCTCTCTGCCTCTGATTCTGTGCCTCACATCTAGCACCTGGTCATAGTTTACCTTGTCTTCCTCTCAGGAGGTTTATGCTGCTACTTTTTTCTTCTCCAGTTTGGAAGCAGTATCCACATGGTTTTGTTTTTTGTTTTGTTTTGGGGGGGTGTTTTGTTTTTGTTTTTGTTTTTACAGTGTCCATAATACTGACCTATTTTGTTCAGCCTTGGAGAAGAGACACAAATGCCCACTTTCCCAGTCATTTGATTTAGCACTGACCCAGCTAAATAGTTAGTAGGCACCTATTACATGTCAAGCACAGGTATAGGTATAGGAAGTTGGGAAATAAAGCAATGAGAAAGACAAAAAAAGCCCTTGTTGTCATGGAATTTTTATACTTGTGGAGAAGATGAATAACACAATGAGATTATTTCAAATACTGGTAATGCTATGAAAATAAAAAAGAATAATGTGATTGAATGTGGAGTAGAAGCAATGACTTACTGGTCAGGAGAGAGGTGGCAGCTGATGAGTTCAGGAAAAGTGCCAGGTAAAGAGAACAGCAAGCGCTGAGGCCTTGAAGCAGGGCCAAGCTCAGCATACTTGTTTCTGGGCCCAGAAGTAAAGGTTCTGTCCTTGCCCTTGAGGAGCTCACAGCTCAGCAAGTGAGACACCGACATGCATAATTACACCACAAGGCAAACTGACCAGTGCCATCTCAGAAGAGGTACAAGGAGATTTCAAGAACACTGCTGGGTACTGTGGGGAATGCAAGTCTTGCCAGACCATCGTACCTGGCATGAAGTGCTTGGGCTTCATAGGGAGTAACAGGTAGACAATATTAAAGTCTCCAGGGATATGTGTTCCATGCAAGGAGGCCCTGTGAGTTCCGAGCTGGCCTCACAGTATATGCTCGTTAACCACTAGCATTTACTACTGGGACTTACCACCGGCCAGGCGCTGTGCTAAACCCTTTACACGGATTATCTCAATCCTTCCAAGAACCCAATGAGGTGGAGAGAAACCTGCTGGTTGGTGAGATGTGCTGTTACTCTCCTCTCGCCCCATCCCCCCTGCCCCGTTCTTCCCCACCTCCAGCTCAGAAAAAGGGCAACCTCTTAGTTACCACAATCCCAGCTCCAGCAGCCAAGTCAGGCCTTACAAGGTCGTGGGTGACTCCTGAACCAGCCTGGACTCCAAGACTGTGTGTCAGTTTTCCTGCTGTCAGCTAAAGAACAGCTGCATGCATCGTACATTTCTGATTCCCCCAAACTTGATTTCAGAAGGCATTGTGTTCTAATTAAGGAGGACTTTTCTGTGCTCTTCTTTGCTACATGGAACACTTTGGTCTTAGTAATTCTCCCAATGTGACAAGTTGGTGGCAGCATTTCTATCTCTATTCTGCTAAGGAACAGACTTGGTGCACAAAAAGGGAAGAGATGACTCGAAGGTCGCTGGCTGCATCAGGAGCAAAGGCAGAAATGAAAAGTGACTGTCCATGCTCCAGATTCAACGAGGCCATTTGTAATGTCCACTGAGCAGGCTCATCCCTCACATTCACAGGGTTACTTCTGAGCTCTTCGGACCTCGGGAACTGGAAGAGTTACAAGAAAAATTGGTTCAAACCAGTTCTGAACCATCCCGAGCTCCCCAGAGTTTTCAGAAGAAAGTCCCTCTGAATCAGCCCACTAGAGCTTCAGGATCTGGTCCCTGGTGAGTTCTCCGGGCTCACATTGTGCTAGGCTCCCAACCACTCCCTTCGCGCCAGTCATTCTGGATGACTGGCAGTTCCTGAATGCGCTGTGCCCTTCTTGCCTCTGTTCCAATCTTTTAAAATACTTTTGCCTGCCTCAAGTGTCCTTTCCCCCTTCATTAACTCTTACTTGTCTTCTAAAGTTCCACTGAAACATCTCTGCCAGAGTCTGCCTGACAGTACCCCCTCCATGCTGTCCCCGCCCTGTCATGTGCTCCCCCGTGCTTCCTCAGCATTTTGTGCTCCTTTACAAGACTGTCTGTCCCATAGACCGGACACTTCTCAGAGATAGGGATCCTATCTTACTGGACATCATATGCCCAGTGTCCAGCATGAAGCCTGACATAGAGAGATAAGGTAGCAGCGGATGTTGAAAAAGCTTCTCATGGCTGACTGCTCAACTCACACCACCTGTGTCTACAGGCATCTCTTACCCAAAGAGCTCCAGCCCTACCAAACACCTTGCAATTATGTCCCAGCTGCAGGAGTGGCCATTTTATTATGTTCTCATTGCAGAGGCTACAGGTAGAAAACAAAGCCCAGGGGCCATCAGAGGAGGCATCCAGTTCCAGGGTTTATAAGCAGAAAGAACTAGGAGACAATGAATAAACTTTGGGGGCAAGACTGTTAATTTAAAGTAGCAGCCTGGCATGTTCAAGCTCTCATCTTGGCTTACCAAGTCTTTACATTAAAAAGGACCTTAGAAACTGTCCAGCCACCAGCTTTCAACTGTGACTGAAGAGATCACAACAGTTCCTTAGAGGTAAGGAGCCTGGGAGTGTGGTCCTTACCCGCAGCTCAACAAGAGAAACAGTGTTTTATTTATTGGGCTTCGCATAAGATGTCATTTGAAGAAACAGCTTCCAAAAAAGACTGAAAAATCCCTGGCCCACCTGGTTTAACCTCCCACCCATCACAGCAGCCCTCTAGAGCATCCCAAAACCCTGGACAGCTGTTTGAAACCTTCCATGATCTGGGAGCTCTGTATCCTGCCAGCTGACAGCTCTGAGGGGTAGCAAATCTGCCCAACCCTGCACTGAGTCCAGCCACTTCTCACTCCCCTCTCTGGGCTTCGTTCTGCCCACCATAGCTGGAGCCCCCCACTTTTCTGTCTCACAGCCTCTCCTACTGATATATAAAGATAGTTCTCAACTTGCTTTGGCATCTCTTCTGCAGATCAAACAACCTTCCATTTTCCCTCTATATGACCCAAAGCCCCAGCCCCTACTCCTGGACAGGCTAACTTGCTGATGTCTGCCTCACAACTGCAGCCTAGATTTGAGCCCAAGATAGCCTTGTGGGTGACCAGAGTGTATTTGGGATTGCAGTCCTTTGAGAGTAGATATGGTCCACCCAGCAGTCATCTTCCCACATTGCCACTCACTAAGGTCACCTTACTGACTCCTCCACCTTGCCCTTTCTTCACTGTGATCCCCACTCCAACCCTCACCTGTCTTCCCATGATCCCCTGTCAGACGCGGCTTTTCCCACCTGGAACCCTTGACTGGGTCCTCTACACATATCCCCATCTCATTTCATCCGGCTGGTTTCAGCCCAGTCTTCCCATCACATCTGGAGGTGAATCTCGATTCTGTTGCCCAGAATCTGTGTCCCTCCCAAAAGATGTGATATTGGGTTGGCCAAAAAGTCCATATGATTTTTTCCATAAAATAAGACACGTTTTTCATTTTCACCAATAACTTTATTGATTTGGATCTTTTGAGTATGTGGGCTGCCTCCCACATGGTATAATGTTGATTATTCTCAATGTCTTGATTTGCTCACTATCAACTTCAACTGGTCTGCCTGACCATGGAGCATCGTCCAGCGAGAAATCTCCAGCCAAAACTTCACAAACCACTTTTGACACATTCGGTCAGTCACAGCACCTTCTCCATACACTGCACAAATCTTTTTTTAAATTTCAGTTGAGTTTTAACCTTTAACTAATAAAGCATAAAATGCCAAAAATATTGCTTATTTTCTATCATCTTCAGTATTAAAATGGCTACACAACAATTCCCCAATTTTGATGATTTTTTCAAATGCGTGGCGATACCACAGCTGTCACAATGCAATTTAAGAAAATTGTTTCGAATGAAGTTAAAAACAACTAGGCACTGCTAGAGCCATCTTATGGGAAAAAACCAAATGAACTTTTTGGCCAACCCAACACTTTTCTCGGCGGGCTTCTACACCTGCCGTGGCGGTAATCAGAGGTATGTGGTATCCCTTAAAGCATTTCACTTGCCATTTCAGCCACTCTGTCCCACCCCCAAAGTCCTTGCTTTGATTTGAAATATCACTACTTCTGGGTCACTGTGATCCCTAGATTACTTTTGTTGTTTTTGTTCCTACCTTCATGATTTGGCACGAATCGTCACCTCACATTCTTATTTCTTCAGCCCACATTTATTCTCCCATTTTGGCCTTGCCTCTGGTCAGTAGGAAGTAGCTGACAGATCTGATATTTTGACACTGATTTTGCAGGGAAAGGGAGGGAGCAGAGAGGTGTTTTGCTGAGGCTCACTTGGTACATGACTCCCAACAGACTGCTTCCACCATCTCGGCTTCTTCCATTTGATCTTCTCCAACAAAACTATGAGGACAGCATCCGTCCCATGGTACAAATGAGGACACTGAGGAGACAGTATCATAGATGTTAAAAATGAGGCCTAAATTAGAATCCCAGCTCTGTCTCTGGACAAGTTGCTCAGCCTCTCTCAGCCTTTGTGTTCTCATCTGCAAATAAAAAAATAATAATACTCCTATCTCAAAAGTGAAGAAAAGGATCAAATTACAGAGTATATGTAGAGCACTCAGCATTATGTATCACACATAATAAAAGTGCAAAATAGTAGTTGTCAGATTTACCTTTTTTCCTTTTTGCATGTATTTTTAAGGCTTTTACTGCAAAAAAAAAAAAAAAAAACACCTTACACATTATCAAGATATCCCAGAGGAAGTGATTTCAATTTATACAGTTCCATCAATAGTGAATAAAAGTGCCAATCTTTCTGGATCTTTGTTATAGATTTACCTTTTCAAGGCACACATCTCCTATATAGAGGAAGTAGGACCTTCTGCTTCTGGAACATAGACCTTCTACTTTATAGAACACAAGTTTCTCTTCTGTTATTTTTCCTGTGTTATGTCACCAACATCAGAAACTCTCTCCCAAGAATTTAAAGAGGGTGAACTATAAGTCATCATTTCAGAGACTATGGCAGTAGGAATTTGGGAATCTCAAGGCTGGATTCACAAACTAGTGAGTAGGAACAAGGAAGGGAAGACTGGGTTAAATCCAGACCACAGAATACAAGTTGGAGCCATCTCAGTCTCTCTCCCTCTCTCTCTCTCTCTCTCTCTGTCCACAATATCCTTAATCTCCAGCTGGGTAGACCCAGTGCCCATACCTGGGCAAGGAGAGGGAGGAGTAAGGGCAGACAACTGGGGGGAGACCCAGAGCCTGGGAACCAACATCTGGGTCAGGAGCCAGGTGACACTTGGAGTTCCGGGCCAAGGTGCAGGGCCCACCTGATTATTTGTGGATGGCTTATCTGACACCATGTTACTCCTGATTATAGACCTCTACTTATTTAATTCCTTGTCACTTCATTAAATAGTTTACAACTTAAAAAAGACCAGATATAGTTTTCCCACCTGGCAGGACATCACACCTGAAGAATTTGTGAAAGCTGTCAATTCTTGGGCCCCACCATTGAAATATAGATTCTTTTGGTCTAGGGTGGGGCCTGGGAACTTTTTTTTTTTTTTTTAGTTCTCCAGTTAATTTTGAGATCCAGCCTCATTTGGGAATCCCTGCAATAAGTTAGTGATTTTACAACTGAGGAAAAAGGCCCCGACCTGGCGAGATGACCTCCCCAGTGTCACACAGGGCATTGGCAGCAACATTTCTTCTGTCTCTTTGTTGCAAGTTTTCTCTGCATTTTGGTCCCAGGCAACCCAACTGGAGGATATGTGAAGAGCAAGGATTTGATTATTGTCTGCTTCTAGGGGAGATTTCTGTGAGAAAACTAGCTGTTTCTAGCATGTCTTGGGAGAGGACCTGGAGGGACAAGAGAGGAAAGCAGAGGCCTTCCCGAACACATGGAGTCCAGATGGCTTCCATGTTTGATTGTGAGAACTGAGAATTCCCCAGGCTCATGACCCCTGGAGCCAAATGCTGGATTAGCCATTGCCCTGGATTATCTGTGGCTGGCCCCACAGCTGCATGGAGAACTGTGTGCTGCCGGTGTAGCTGAAGCTCTCCACCCATCCTGTGTGTGTTTGCTCTTGCCTGTGGTGAGGAGGAGAGGGGGCTGATGTATGAGAGCTGGGCAGGCAGCAGGTGAAGGGATGGATGACAACTCAGCTACAGAGCTAGGCCAGGAGACACACTCCATTGGAGCTGGGATTAGTTGGCTGGACCTTCCTCACCTGGCAGTTTGTCTTAGAGCCAGCAGCCTGCACTATGTCCTCTGGATACCCCTGTGAGAGGGAGTTGCTGTCAAGGTTAGAGAAACTCAGGGTATCTCAGTGGTGGTGTGCTTTCTTCCCAGAGTGACCACTCTATAAACAAAGTGACCCTCAGATAGCCTTCAGTTTCCTGAACCCCTTCTCCCCTGTGTACTTGGTCTCCTTCCCATCTCTTTCTCCTTTTCTCCCCTCAGTTCACACTAAATGACTTTCTTCCTTGGGTGCTATCTGTAGACTGTGTGGACTATGACCTGCCCCAGAAGATTGTGCAAGGGTATAGAAAGAAGGAACAAGAAATCTAAGGTGGTGTCAGTTTACTGAGGATGGTCAGGAAACTTAATGCTGTTGATTGCTTTAGCATGGATGCCGGCACAAATGTCTGCATTATCATCTCCCAGGAGAACATTTTTAGAAATGTCTCTAGCCCCCCCTTCAAATTGATTTGTTCTCCTTTCCCTAACTTATTGGGTGGATCATATGAGATAGCTCTTAAACAGTATGTCTGCCAAGCACTCAGGCAGTGTGGGGCAGGGGTGGACCTGTGACTGGAGTGAGGAGGCCAGGATTTGAGTCCCAGCTATGCTTCAGTATCAGGATATGCTTCTTGGCCGAGTCATTGCACAGTTTGAAGTCAATGCTCACTTCCCAGGGTTGTTGCAGGGCTCAAAAATGACAGAAGTGGTGAAAGCATTTTATAAACAAGAAAGTTCCTTACAACTGTCAGGTGTTGCTACAGTGTCTCGTGGGAGACAGTAAAATAAATAAGAGCCCACTTTTCAGGGTTTACAGTCCAAAGGGAAAGGCAGAGTCTCAAGGGCTCAACCAAAGAGCATATCTGAAAAGCAATTAAGAACTTTCTACGTCAAGTGCTTTCCCTTGAGGAGGGTTGGTTCCAGGCAGCTGGTGTAGGGCAGGAAGACTTCCTGGAAGAGAAGAGCACACCCTTAGTTCCCTTAGCCTTGGGCAAAGCTGTGCTCCTGGAGCTGCTTCTTGAAAAAGCTCCAAATGCAATCCCATTGAAACCAGAAAAGTCAGCAATCGTGCTGTCTGCCACTACCAGAACCAATAAGTAGAGGCAAGGATTGAATCTTTATGGGCACTTTATTCAGATGCCAGAGATCTGAGAAGACAGCAGGTTGTACACCCTCAAAAACCATCTTAACATTTCATCTCAAGCCAACATTTTTATAAGGACAAGAAAGGGTAGGTAAGGGGCTTGGAAAAAGGGTTAACTGG
>PVIA01012734.1:0-36053 GCA_004024845.1 Tonatia bakeri
TGTTTTTATCTAAATCTTAAAGTCCCTTAAAACACCCACAAACACACACAGTTCTTCCTTCCCCCTTGCCCAGTATGGGGTACCGTATCTCAGGAAAGGAAATAGAAGTCCAGTCTCAGGCAGTGTCTGGTTCTTCCCAGTAATCCGTGCTTGGCTGGTAGGCCTCTCTCGGTTCTCAGCACCATCAGCTGTGTCGCCGTCCAGGCAGGATCTCCAATTAACCCAAAGCCATGCAGCACCGTCTCATGGCCTACTGGTAAGAGTTCTTTCACCCTTCTTCCAGGCAAAGTCTCTCTTGCTTCCCAGGCCACGTGACCAAAAGAAGCACCTCAAAGCCACGCAGTCCTCTCCTACCAGAGCTGCGGGGGGTCTGCACTCTGGCAAAACCGCGTGGTTCTCTCCTCACAGAGATGCAAGAGCCCTCTGCTCTGCCAAAAGCTGCGTGGTTCTCCCTTCACAGAGATGCAGGAGCCCGGTACTCAGCCAAATCCGCGTGGTTCTCTCCCTACAGGGCTGCGGGAGCTCCTACTCTGCCAAAAGCCACATGGATCACTCCTCTATGGCTGCCGTGCCTGGGCTTTTAAATCCCGCGCCAATCTTTCTCTGCAGCCCCACTTCTGACTCCTCCCACACTCGGCCACACCTGCCCTCAATCTGCTATCCTTTCCAGCTTTTCTGGTCGCCATCGTGGGTCTGGGCAGATGTGGCCCCATGTTATGGAGCCAATCATCTCCAAGCTCCCACGCAGGCGCTGTAACTCGGGGGACCTGCCCCTGCCCCCAGTTACATCTTGGTGGGGAAGTTACCTCCATCCCCCTGGCTCAGAGCATGGCCACAGCTATTCAACATATCTATGCAGCCAGTCAAAGGCTATAGATATGTTAAATGACCATGCCAGAGGTTAGCTGCAGAGCTGTTGCTATGCAAAACAGCTCTCAATGGGCCTGCTCCATTTGTCCCTTTCCTCCACCCACACCTGGGGGTGGGGGTAGGACATCCTAGTATTTTCTGAACACCTTGAGTTCTGGACCCCATTTTAAATGTCCATTTGGGGTCCCCCCCCCTTGGCCGCACCCTGTAACATGAGAACTGGGAGGATTAGACCCTGGACACTGAGCTCTCTAATCTTATGGTGTTTTTCCCTTTTCTGGATGGGAACTCTAGAATCCATTCCTGCTGGTACCCTCTTAAGAAGTATCCTTTCTAACTGGTCACAGTTTGATCCTTAAAATTTAAAGAAAAACCAACTAATCTCTTTTTATAACACAGCTTAGTCCCAATATCAATTAGGTGATGGGGAGGTTTGGCCACTTAATGTAACCCTAAATTATAACACAGTTCTACAACCCAACTTGTTTTGTAAACGTCTTAGAAAATGGTCAAAAATTCCTTAGACACAAGCATTTTTTAATTTGAGAGGCCTTGGAAATTTATGGGAAAAGTGTAAACTTAGCCTTATTAGTGCAGCGCTTACTGATTCATCCTCTAATCCCCAAACACTCCTGGAATCAACCACAGCCCCAGAGATCCCTTTCACTGTCTTCTTTACTACCCCATACCTGGGGGGACAAGCACAACCAGGTGCCTGCTTCTCCAGTTCCTAAAACTGCTCCAACAACTACGCTCTTGCCCATGATAGAAACAGCAAGAGAATTTGGCCCCCATGTAATATACCAACCTTTCTCACTCATTGAGCTCAGGCAAATCAAAGCTGACCTTGGGAACTATTCGGACAAGTTGGACAAATATACAGATGCTCTCCAGCACATATACTTTAGTATATGATCTGCCCTGGAAAGATGTGATGGTAATTCTGGGACAAACTTTATCAGATATTGAATGAGAAAAAATAATTATGGAGGCCAGAAAGTTGGCTAACAATTTACAACTGTTTGACAACAAATACCCATTAAGAGAAACAGCAGTCCCACCCATGGACCCTTGAGTGGGATTACAATAGCAATTCACAGAAGTAGGAGAGACTCAAGGCAGGCCACCAAAAAGCCATTAATTACTCCAAGGTGTCTGCCATTAGCTAAGGCCTACTTTCCTAAAAAGTCTGATGGAAGCTCTCCTTAAACACACTAATCTAGATCTAGAGTCTTATGAGAGACAAGTTATATTAAAGAATAAATTTTTAGCCCAATCAGCTTCTAACATCAGGAAAAAATTACAAAACCTTTTTCAGGGACCTGGTGTTTCCTTGAGTGAAATGGTGACCACAGCCAATATGGTCTTTTACAATCACAACCAGGATTGGGAGGCCAGGGCTCAGGAGTGGGAAAAACAGAAGGAGACTAGGCACACCCAAGTTTTAGTGCGCTTGCAGAACATTTACAGTCACATCTTGGAGGCCCTGAATGGCTTGCTGCAAAAGACACTAAGTGTGACTGACGTGTGCCTAAATGTGGGGCATTGGGCAAAGAAGTACCCTAATCATAATAAGCCTGCTCAAATGCCCTGCTACCAATGCAAGGCTCCAGGCCATTTGGTAGCTCTCTGTCTGTTGGGCCAAAGGGCCCTCAAGCCTGAGGCTACCACTGCCCTGAGATGGTACTCAAGACTAAAGATGCCTGCCCAAGTTATCCCCACCTCAAGAGGTCATCATTACTGAACTGGAGCCTATGATATGCATGGATATGGCAGTTAAAACAATAACCTTCTTGTTAGAGACTCGGGCTGCCTGCTCTGTCCTTATCTCCTTCGCTGGACACCTTTCCTCCTAAATTGCACTGTCCTGGGTATGGCAGGAAAGCCCACCACTAAAAACTTCACCAAAACTTATTTTATTTATTGTTTCCTCATGAGTCCCAGAGTGCCCAACCCTACTACTTGGTGAAGACCTTCAATTAAAGTGAAAGTGTTTTTACCAGTAAAGGAACCTGTGTTTTTAATTGGTCATGAAATGTGTTCATAAAAGTCAACCTAAGGAATGCTGGCTGCTTACTTTTTGTTTATCATTGGAAATTGAGGTTTTTAAGAGTTAAAAGTTCAGATTAAGTTTGAAAGAAAGTGTACAGTTTTAGTAATAGAAGGCATGGACATAGAAATGCAATTTTAAAGGACAAGGATTGAAAGTAAGATATTCTGGAACTTCCAGCCAAGATGGATGCATAGGTAGATACACTTTGCCTCCTTGCACAACTGAAAGAAGGACAATAACAAATTTAAAAACAAAAAATAACAGTAACTGCCAGAAAATCAATCTGTATGGAAGTCCAAAGGAGTTAAAGAAGAAATATTCATTCAGACTGGTAAGAGGGGTAGACACAGGCATCCAGGGAGGAGAGGATGCCTGGCAAGGCAGTGGCTGTGGGATTGAGAGGGCAAGGTGATGACAAGTGAACCCACATTCATGTGCAGATAAACTGGGAGGAACAACTGGGGAGCAAGACAAACCACACAACCCAGGGTTCCAGTGTGGTGAAATAAAGCCTCAAAAATTCTGACTGTAAAAATCTGTGGTGGTTGCAACAGCAGGTGAAACTCCCAGCCTCAAGGGAGAGATCACTGGAGAGACCACAGGGTCCTAGAACGTACACAAACCCACCTACATGGGAATCAGCACCAGAATGGCCCAATTGCTTGTGGATAGCAGGGGAAGTGCTTGAAAGCTAGCCAAGAGCTGAGCAAGTTGCATTGTTCCCTCCTGCACCCCTCCCCCACATACAGCACCACAATGCAGCGAAGTGAGTTGCCTCACACTGGCGAACACCTACAGCTCTGCCCATTACAACATAACAGGAGAGTTGAGACAAAAAATATGGCCCAAATGAAAGAACAGATCAAAGCTCCCAAAATAGAACTAATCAGTGAGGAGAAAGCCAATCTATCAGATATAGAGTTCTAAACACTGGTAATCAGGATGCTCACAAAAATGGTTGAGTATGGTATCAAAACAGAGGAAAAAGTAAAGGCTAGGCAAAGTGAAATAAAGGAAAATATATAGGGAACCAACAGTGAAGGGAAGGAAACTGGGACTCAAATCAGTGATTTGGAGCAGAAGGAAGACATAAACACTCAACCAGAACAGAATGAAGGAACAAGAAATCAAAAAAATGAGGAGAGGCTTAGGGACCCCAGGGACAACATCAAAGTTCCAACATCCTAAGCATAGGAGTGCCATAATAAGGAGAAGAAGAGCAAGAAATAGAAAACTTATTTGAACAAATAATGAAGGAGAACTTTTCCAATCTGGCAAAGCAAATAGACTTCCAAGAAATTCAGAGAGCCCCAAAGAAGTTGGATCCAAGGAAGCACATACCAAGGCATATCATAAGTAAGTTACCTGAGATTAAAGATAAGGAGAGAATCTTAAAAGCAGTAAGAGATAAGGAGATAGTTGCCTACAGAGAAGTTCCCATAAGACTCTCAGCTGATTTCTCAAAAGAAACTTTACAGGCATGAAGAGGATGGAAGGAAGTCATGAAAGACAAAGTCATGAAAGACAAAGACCTACATTCAAGATGACTCTATCCAGCAAAGCTATCATTTAGAATGGAAGGGCAGATAAAGTGCTTCCCAGATAAGGTAAAATTCGAGGAGTTCATCATCACCAAACTATTATTATATGAAATGTTAAAGGAACTTATCTAAGAAAAAGAAGATCAAAACTATGAACAGTAAAATGATAACAAACTCACAACTCTCAACAACTGAACCTAAAACAAAAACAAACTAAGCAAATAACTAGAACAGGATCAGAATCACAGAAATGGAGGTCACATAGAGGTTTATCAGAGGGGAGTGGGAGTGGGTTAATGGGGGAAAAGGCACAGGGAGGATGAAGCATAAATGGTAGGTAGAAAATAGACAGGGGGAGGTTAAGAGTAGTATGGGAAATATAGAAGCCAAAGAAATTATATGTATGACCCATGGACATGAACTAAGGGGGGTGGAAATGCAGGTGGGGAAAGGGTGCAGGGTGGAGGGGAATAAAGGAGAAAAAAGTGGGACAACTGTAATAGCATAATCAATAAAATATATATTTTTAAAATATTTTAAAAATAAATAAAAAGAGTCCTAAGGGCTTCATAAGAAATGAACTTGTAACTCTAGAACAAGTACTGAACAGGGTTAGGTTTTAGATAGGGTTTATTTTTTATAAGAAAGCTAAATTAGGATTTTGAAGAATATGATACAATGTGAAAATAAGTCACTTAAGATATTGAGTGGTACCAAATTCTTTTTTTTGCATCTAAGGTGATCATTGGATTTTTCTCCTTTAATCTGTTAACGTGATTTGTAACATTTTTTTCAATATGGAAACAACGTTTCCTTCATACAATAAAACTCTGTAGTGATTTTTGTGTTCATTTGCATTTCCCTGAGATTTTTCATTTCTTTTCTGTAGTAGTGGAAGATATCTGCCACTCTCTTTTACTCCTTCCACCCGCTGGAATTCATCATGCATTACAACCCAAGCACTACACTTCACAGCAGAGAATGCTGAGACCAGAGAAAAGAACTCACTGGCAGACTGTGGAGTTCATGACATAGCTATTGAGATGGGAAACCTTCCATTTCAAGAAAAGCCACAGTCTCCTTCATGAACATAGATGTGCAATTCATAAACAAATCATAAGCAAAATACAAAATATAGCACAGAGAAGATGAAAATATTTGGGATACTAAAGTGAATACATACATTGTTTTGAGGTCCAATAACAAGGTATAGATCACTTTCAGTTAAAAAATGAATAAAGATACTCTGAATTTCCTCACAATGGTATTTTGTTATAAGAATAAAGATTAAAATATTTTATTTGAGAAAAATAATAAAAATATGATTTTTTAAGTTATTAATTTCCTCCTTAGTCCCATGTTGTTATGCTATACATATTTTAGTGCCCAACATCTAACTTACTGGCTTATTATTGTAAGGTCATTCTTATTATCTCAGGGCCGTCAAATCAAAATTGTGTTGAGCTGTGTGTGGTGCAAAGAATGCAAGTCTCGCAGTCAAGAGACTGTGTGATAGGCTCAAACTATACCTGGAAGAGGTATGCCTGGGCCCACAGAATCTCAAGGTTTCTCCATGTTGCTTGAGCCTGTCCAAAATAGTTCCTGCTCTCCAGAAATTTGCTATCTATGAAAAAATCAGACATCACCATAGATGATTCTCCTACCAAGTAAATCCTATAAAGTGGTTTAATAGACGAGAAATGAGGCATGTGAGAAATTTTGCTTTGCATGATTATGTGAAATTCTCTTAAAGAATATTTTTATGGAACTGGACTTTGAATTATGCTTAAGATGTTATAGAACTATTGGAAAGATGCAGAGAAAAGGAAAGACTTCCTCAAAATAGCAAAACAAAGTTGAAATTCATTGCACCTTCAAGAAGTGGTGAGTACACAGACCTTTTTGGTGAAAAGTGATGCACTGGGAATGTGCTAGTGAGATACCCAGACAAAATGCCTAGTTCTGTTTTGATTCATTGTTGGTGGGAACTCTGGACCTACTTATGGTGCTCCCTTTTGCTTCAGGTCTCACAGACATACATAGTTTTTGTCACACTGGAACTATTAAAATATTGAACAGAGTATTTTAAGAGTATTTGGAACCATTTCTCACACTTCATAACTGCCATGTAAGGGTTTTTAAATATAAAGTAAATAAAATAACTTCTCAGTACGCACCACCTTTCTTGATATGCTTCTATGTATTTCTTAATTGGTTCCTACAGCATTTGGTGGTATGAGTCAATAAAGTAGCAGACTTGAATTTCAGTCCCAGCTCCAGAAAAAGATCTCTGTTTGATGTATTAAGTATAAAATTGTTTTATCTGTTGAGGAAGACATTAAACATTACTTTAGTGATTACCAAGAGAGGTAACAATGCATCAGATTATTCTGAGATCAAAAACATGCATAAGTTGAAAGCAAATTTACCAACTTAGAGTAATAAAAACAACTTAACCAGATCTCTTATGGTATAACTAGGATTATCTTTTTATCAAGTAAAAGATATTCTCCTTATAAGCTCTAAGTGTGTGTATGTATAATTTTGTAGTAATGACAAATCACCTATCTAAGCACTCCCATGTACCAAAGAGTTTGTAGAGTCAATCATTTGCAGCCAGGAAATGATGCCTCTGCTCTTCTAGTGACTTTCTAGATTGGTAAGTCCAAAGAAGGAGCCATGCGTGGTAATGGCTCTTTTCTTGCCCACTGAACTCATGCTCCCAGCACTCTCCTAGTAGACCACAGGCATCCCCCCAACACTTCCCTTCCTTACAATGAGATTAGAGAAGGTGGATGGGTGTGGGGTTCATAAAGGCTGTAAGCAATGTATGCTATGAAATGTAACTCAGGGTCTCTCATGGGACAAACACACATGTACTATGAGAAGCTATGCTCCTGAGGTTCTGTGAATTTCTTACATATGCGATGTGGGGCTTATTTGCAAGAATTTAAACTTTATAATGTGAAACATCTGTGTGAGCATACTTGTTGTATATACTAAAGGATGGTCAAAGAATTTTTAAAAAATCATACAGCCAAATAAAAATTCACTCTTCGGAGGCCACTTTCCTTCTACTCCGTCCCAGCAATGGAAATATGTGGGAGAGCAAAGCTGTGACTGAAGCCAACACCAGAGTCCAGGAGAATTTCTAAGACCACAGAAATGCCTGAGGATCAGCAGCCTGTTCAATTCAGGGAGAAGGCTTTTATAGGCACTATGAGGGTTAGTAACTTTATCTGGAAATCTGGACTGAAGAGAAAGAAAGTAGCCAAAAGAAAGCACCCACATCTGACAACCTAGGGTGGGATGCGGAGTTCTTCCAAAGAGGGTGCACAACCTGCAACAGCCCCCAGGGATCTATTGCGGTGTAACAGTGTGGAGAAGTGTGGGTGATCAGGAGGTTCCTCAGGTACACTGCATCTGCAGTAGCAATACAGGAAAAGTTAAAGCTTAGGGTTTTTGTAGTAGGCATACTGGGTGAGCAGTTGGATGGACAGCAGCAAAGATTTGTGTCAGCAAAGTCTGTGAAGGAGATACAATAATGAAAACATATACACAGAAAAGCAGTGTGTCAGAGAACCCCACCAGAACCACACAATTCTCTTGTTTACCCAGAAAAGGGAGCATAGGTTTTGAGGAGGAACAGGTCCCAAAATAAATCTTTAATCTAAATATGGAGCTAATGTGGCTGGCCAGCTCCCTCTGTTATGCACTTCCTGTTCTCTCACACAGAGCTCACCCACTGACATAGCCATGGCCTGATGGGAGCCTGACTATGTTAGAAAAAAACCCAAACAACAGTCTTTCCCTCCCAAGTAGGGAAAAAATAGTTCTCTCTCTCTTCTGTGTTTCTCCTTTACTTTTACACAGAACGCTTCATTTCTGATACTAGGTCACCAAATGCATGTAATATTTTTCCCACACCAAGCAATTCTCTACAACACCAGCTGGATGTCCTACAATTTAATTCAATTCTAATACTATCTGCCTGGAGTTAGCCTCAGATCCTACAGGTTGAAGGCTCAATCCTACGAGATTGCTTCTGTTCCACTTCAGACACCAGTGGTAAGTAGAAGGTCTCCAGATTACCCGCAACTTTTCTCCACCTTAGCTAAAACCTGAATTTTCCATGATCCCCTCTTTGTGTTCAATTAATTTGCTAGACAGGCTCATGGAACTCAGAGAAACACATTTATTAAAGTATACAGATGAACAGTCAGATGAAGACGTACACATAGGAAGAGGTCTGGGAGGGTCCTGTGAGCAGGAGCATCTGTCCTGTGGAGTCGGTGTCCTCACCCTCCCAGTATGTGGGTGTGTCTACCAACTTGGGAACCCCCAAAACCCCATACTTTAGGGATTTCATGAGGAAGGCATGATTGATTATTAATGATAATTTCAGCCCTTCCCCATTCTCAGGAGGATGGGGACAGGGCTGAAAATGTCAAGTTTTCATGGCTTGGTATTTCAGGTGACCAGCCCCCATCCGGGAGCCCAAACAGAGTCACCTGATTAAAAGAAAAGGCACTTCTGTCACCCAAAGAATTACATGAGTTTTAGGAGCTCTGTGTCAGGATCTGGTGTCCAAAACAAAATATTAGAACTAAAGATGTTCCCAGTGCTCTTATCACTTAAGAAATTATAGGAATTTCAGGAGCTCTGTGCCAAGAACCAAGGGTATATATTTTCTAATATCTCACCAAATCATATTGGAAGGTAATTCCTTGCATACCCAAGCTTGATTTTCTAGGTAAAGATGAGACCCACATTCCAGTCATCAGGTGGCCTGAAAATGAAGCAGAAATCAGGGCCCACCCTGCTCCCTATTGATCCTAGTTGTCCAGATTGGGACCCTCCATGCTCCCTAGGTGCCTATGTTGTCCTGACTAAGGGTTGTCATTCCCCACTGACAATTTCATAAAAGGTGAAGAAACTGCAGACAGATAAAAACAACAATTGATGCTGAACATGTGCTCTTGAGCCACACATTCACAATAGTCAGCCAAATAAATTCTCTCTTTCTCCTTAAAGTTGTATAAACATTTATGATCAACAGAGAATATACATTATTTTCAAGCCTATATTCTAATTATTAAGAAAAACTAACCATGTAGTGATTAAAAAGTATAATCCCTAGGTAAAGCCCAGTTCCTGTTGTCCAAAGGGATATTCAGTGATGTCACAAGGGAATTACCTACAGGACTCAAAAGTCTCTCTCTGTAAGGTACAGGCAAAACTGGAGGATCCAGGTCTGCACCAGGCAGGAGAAGGAAAGCAGAGCATACTTTGAAAAAGTGAATAGGCATAGAATGCACAGGAATAACAGAAGAGACAGCTTGACTAGACTCAAACCCAAGCCTTAGTGGCCCAGTCCCAATGTCCACTCCAAAGATCAGAGCCTTAGCTCCACTAACACATTCCTGGCTTCTGAGAGTAGCACACAGCTTTCTAGCCTCTGGAGAATGGAGAATGTCTATTAGGGGCAAAGTAAGAAAAGACAGGGCCAAGAAAAAAACAAAAGATTTAAAGAAAATGATGAAATGCTTAATTCTTGGATTTGAAATACTGAATTGGTCTGTCAGAATATGCACATGAGACGTGAGTGTGTGTGTGTGTGTGTGTGTGTGTAGAGCATGTCCCATAGTCTCCATAAGCTTTTTCTAACCTCAGAAGTGTAAGTGCTACTAACATAAAACATCATTTGCAGGTTTTGTTTGTATATTTTTATTTATGCATATTTTATAATATATCTTTTATTCTACATATTTGGGGGAATTTTAATAAATAATTAATTTAAACTTTTGTGTTAGTCATTCTGAATGAAGATGGCAAAGGTTGATGAAAACAATAACAAATTAAAGAGTCAAAATTTAGTAAGTATAAAATAAAGTTCTACCTCTCCATTGATGAAAATAAAGGAGTATATGGGGAAAAGGAAGTTGAGATTTGCAACAACATGGATGAATCTGGAGGGCATTATACTAAGGTAAATAAACCAGACAAACACTGCATATTGTCACTTATATGAGAAATCTAAAATAAAAGTGAACTAATAGAATTAAAAGTGACTGCCAAGGGCTGAGATTGGTGGAAATAGCGGGGAGAGACTGGACAATCTTTCAGTTACAAGATAAAGACCTGAGGATCTAATGTATATCATGGTGACTTATGGTATCTGAAATTTTCTGAGAGTAGAACTTAAATGTTCTCACAAAAAATAAATGAAAGTGAATATGTGAAGTTAAAAAATGCAGTTGAAGACAGAAGGTATTCTGAGAGTATCAATCCCTGTGAAATGGCTAATATTCCTGAAAGAACTACACTATCAAAAGCTACACAATTGGAAATTGGTGGATTCAAGCAAAGATCTCCAAGAAATAAAGGAACCAGGTAATACCTGGCTTCCAAGTAGAATAGACAGAAAATTGATGAAGGTACACAAGGTCCAAGGAGAGTGGAGGGATAGAGACTGCTAGGCTGGGTGGGGGGAGGGGTAGTGGTTCAGCCTCCTCTATTGCCCCCTCTCTGCCCTCAGAAGCCCTTTGTGACAAGACCATGATCTGTGATGTTGGCCTGGGCCTCTGGTCTACAAGCCACGCCCAGTGCTCAGTTGCCTGAAGGAAACTGTGCAATTCAGATGATGGAGAAACCTCTCTTTTCTCTAAAAAGCATTCTTGCTACATGGCAGAGCTCCAGCCCTTCCTTGGTGATCGATATCATCTTCGCTATCTCATGTGGACTGTTCCTTTTCCTCCTATTACTCACCTACTTGGAGAGTGATCCACCCTTACCACCACCTATGAAACACAGAAACATCAGGAAGGTAAGGAAGCCTGGGCCCAGACCCAAAAGAGATTATCTGTCTTCTATTCTTATTTCCACTTTTCTGAATCACCTAGAGAGACTCCTGAGATGGGAAACAATAGGACAACCGTTCTCATGGAAGAATAGAACATCACCCTTCCAGGAACAAGCCAGGCTGGGCAGGGGTTAGAGCAGACAGGAGGATTTCCATCCAAAGATCTTCAACCTGCTGGTTGTGGTGCAGGTTCTAGAGCATAGCCCCAAATGCATTGAGCAGTGGCCAAGCACTGGACACTAAGAACTGGATTTCTGTGTGGGGACAAGCCCAGAACTCTGGTTCATCAGCCACCTTCCCATGGCAGGTGTCTCAGCTGAGCTTATCCTCTTTTGAAGCTGATCCAGGGCAGTGAGGAGACCCTGAGAGCCTCTGAGCTGAGGTGGAGCTATGGCCTCAGGAAAGCAGAGTCCTACCTGAGGGAGCTCAGATAGGTCTGTAGGTCTGAGAAAGTGTGTCTTTCTTGAGCAGAGGAAATGTGACAGAAGAAATCCAAGCTCAGTGTCAAAAAGAAAAACTCTTTACATTTTCCAAAGAAGAAAAACCAAAAATAATTTTTATCCACTGCAAAAATAAAAGGGGAAGAACCAGAGAGCTCCATTAGTTAAATGTAGAGTCACATTGTGTACAAACACTGTGTGTCTGCAGCTTGTCTAAGGAGAGTTTTGTCTTATCTCTCGGCATCCAGTGGAGACGACGTGGAGGAGCAGGAAGAAAAGTGGAGCTTTTGAAAGGTGAGCTTCTGCACCTGAGAGTTTGCCTCTATCGGTCTTGTCCCTGAGAGCCCAGGGCCTGTTTCCCAAGGATGCCAGTGCAGAGCCTGTCTGTCAGGAAACAGCTCTCGGGAGGCTCCTGGGAAGGAGATCAGATCCCGCATACTCCTTAGAATCCGCTTGGGATGAAGCCCCGAAGTACTGGAAATGGGTGTTTCCCTGGCAGGATTGTCCCAGAAGGGGCATTTTTGCTGTCCTCAACCAATAGTGCCTGACTGGGAAGTAGGACCTACATGTACAACTGTGGGCACATTGTTTACCTTCTCTCAGATTCGTCTGTGAGGTGCCCCCTTTACTTTCTCCCTGACAGGGAAGTTGTGAAGGTCACAGAAGGTAGTGGATGTAGAAGCACTTTGTAAATGACAGAGTGCTGCCTGTCACCAGTCTTGCCATTACTGTCAGGGATCATGTAGATTTGACTCTGATGCTTGAACTCCAGAGTCCACTCTCCCAGGCATCTCCCCTACAGAGCCATTGCACTCAGCCTCCTGTAAGGCCCCCAGACACTTCTTCACCACATTACCCCATCTCTTGATTTCCAGCTTGCAGAGATTGCCTGCAAGAAATAGAAGAGGCTCGGTGCCTGATTTCTCTCCTGCAAAGGTAAAGAATCTTCCCCTTTTCTCCTGGGCACTCCTCCTTCCCAAACCTATAAGGTGATCCCAGAGCTGCAGGCCACCTTGGACTGCCTGGGTATTACTGATGGGGAGCCATGGAATCAGGGTGTAGCTATAGCCCTGGGATAAGGGACAGCAGGAGCACTGGGAGATCAGTATGGGGGCCATGGAGAACCTTGAGCTTCAGGTGCCTAACTCCCCACCTCCGGCCTGCCCATCAGCTCCTGGCTGCAGCTTGTGCCTTCATATTCTGCAGCCACCTGGGGAAGTTCTCAGACAATCATCATTCTTGTCAAAACCCTCCTGGAGAGGTATGCAAAGCAGCACCCACTGGAGCCCACCAGCCTTACTGTGTGCCTGTGGAAAATGCTGCTCCTGCCATGTCAGCTTCCCCATCTCTCCTGACCGTGTGTACTCTACCTCTGGCCTCTCCCCTGTCAGCAGAACATGAAGACCAACCTGACTTGATGAAAATCCCTCTGAGTACCATTGTTAAGAGCTCACCTCCAGGTAACTCCTTTTTGGCATCCTCCATCCCAGCCATTTCAGGCCTTGGCTGCTCAAGCTATCCCATGAAGTTCTTGTCCTGGTGGTGGGTGACTACCAAGGCCTTATTCTTCCCCACCTCATCACAGTGTGAGTCTCAGCAAGAGCACCTGTCCCATCACCCACCTGAGGCCTTGCTCTGGAGAGAACCCACAGACAAACAGATAGAGACTGGTAGCCCCTCATTTATCAACCCTGATATCCAGAAGCTGCTGGAGATAGTGATCACCAAGAAGGCAGAACTGAAGGCGTGGAAGGAGAGAGGAAGGGATGTGTCATTGTCAAAACAAAAGGACTTAGACAACCACCTGAAGTCTTTGGGGAATATATGGACATCACTGGGTGCTAAGCAGGACTCCGCAACCCCCCAACCCTTCTGGAGCAAGAAGGACATAAAAGAGCAGGTGCCCAGTCCTCAACAGTTATCACATCACCAGCTCTTGGGGGACCATCAACAGCAGAAATGCAGCCAACTCTTCTGGGGTCTCCCCTCCCTGCACAGCGAGTCCCTGGTGGCTACTGCCTGGGTTGCTAGGAGTTCTTCTTGCCCACAGCCTCTTTCATTTATATTCAATGGCATTTGTAACCACTGTCCAGCTCCAATTCAACCTATAACATCTTCAGGGCTTTCACAGGCTGCACTTTTGTCTCTCTCTGGGGCCCAACCACAGCCTTTGACTGGAAACTTGCCCCAGTCCCAGACCCCACCTCTGGCTCAAATCCAGTCCCAGACTCATCTTATACCTTCTCTCTCAATCCGACCACCTTCTTCTCTGACCCAGATGAGTACTTCTGGGGTATCTTGCCCTACAGCCCAGAATAAGGTACAATATTTCATCCCACCTGAAATTCAATATCTGGAATTGAAAAGGGAGCAAGCTTTACTCCCTCTGACCAAAAGATCTCAGGAAGTCTTTAGCCAACCTACGTCCAACCTTCCCCAGAATAGTAGGGCCTCCCATGGGCACATAAGAGTTTCTGTTCCTCACAAGGACTTTATCAGCAAAAGTCTCCAGAAGCAGCATCTTCAAAAGAGGTTCACCACAAAAAAACAGCAGGGTGGCCTGCACTTCAGGGTCCAGGTGTCTCTGGAAATGATGCAGGCTCAGAGCCAATTCCCAGGAATGTGTCACGCACAAGACAAGAAGGGGCCCTTTCAGGACTCACAGAAGATGGAGTCTAGGTACCATAGAAGGTCCCATAGGAAGGACCAACTAGGGAAGGACTTTTGCAGAGATCTATGGCAATGTATGAGGAGGATCCCAGAAGTTCTCTCCAGAGACTCAAACACCATCATAGTGAAGGTTCTGAAAGTAAATTCTAAGAAGAAATCAGAAGGGAACTTGAAACCACAAAAGAGTGGTTTAGGAACTTGTTTATACACAGGCCCAGAAAAGAAACATGTAGAAAACATCTTAAAAGCACATTTGGACAGGAAGTTTGAACAGATTGTCAAAGGTTTGATCCCTGTGAGTGTGCGTCGATCTTCGCTTGCTGCCAACTACATTTTTCTCAAGTGCCATGCTCACATGGAAACCAGAAATCAAGTATCCTTGAAGGGTCAGGAACATTATCTAAACACCTCCTGTGAGCTTTCCTTCCTCAGTCCACTCACTCAACAGGTGCTGGAAGCACATATGATAAGGTTTCAGGAAAGACATAGGTGGGGCCAGCCCCACCAGGCCTTTGAGCCCATAAATGTAAAGCGACATGAGACACAATATTTTCCCCTTCCACAAACCTGCTCCCCTACTTCATCTGTCTATGTATTTGGGGTCCACTCAGAAGACAAGTACACCAAGGTCTTAGAAAAACCTCCTCTTCCCTTTTTAGGAGAAAAGGTGATAAAAAAGTCATTGCTCACTCCAGTAGATCCCCTTTCCACCACCTCACCTGTGTCTGAGGAAATTCAGAAGACCCTAGAAGAGATGACCTCTGGTGATGACCATGGGCTGTCAGAGGCCCCTCTGAATAGCCGGGAAGGCAGGCCACCTCCTCATTCCCTCACACTCAGCTTCATGGGAAAAATCTGGCAAATTGGGACTATCACAGGCATTGGAAAAAGAAGCCTGATACCAAATCCAAGTTTAGCAGTAGCCAGGAATGAGCCAAGAGAGGGGAGAAGGGCAATAGTGGAGATGAACCTAGGGTCCCAATCTTCAAGGGCTGAAGTGGCCAGGGAGGCAGTGGAGGCTGAGGAGACCCCTGCTTGGAAAGTCATTGTGGGACCCAGTGTGCTGGCCAATTCCCAAACCATTAATATGGGTATGAGGAGAGCAGAGTCTCTAGTTCCCAATAAAAGTTCCTCACTACCTACAAAGTCAGTGGCCCAAGATCTACAAGAGCCAAGCCTTAAAAAAAACATTGCTAGTAAGTTTGAGCTTGAAGGAAAGGCAGAGTCAGAGAACCAGCTTCAATCCCTTGCCGCCAGCTTACTCCTTCAAGACTGTCACACTGATGTCATCTTTCAAGACAATGCAACTGGCATGTGCCTCCAAGATAGTGCCACCAATGTGCTCCTCCAAGACCATCACAACGATGTACTCCTTGCTGCAGACATTACGGCTTCTCACAGGTCACTGAGGGAAAATACCAGTGGAGACATGCTGGTTGCACAGGTGCCATATGACCTCATATTGAGTGAACAGAGCAGCCAGGGGCAGCAAGAGCCTGGGATACCAAAACTCAAGGACCCATTTCTAAGCCACAGCATAATGTTTGTCCCCATTGATGGGAGGGAGAGTGATAGGAGACCCAACGAAGGAGAGCAAAATGAAGGGTTGGAAGAACTGAGGAATTCACAAGCCAGTAGGATGAGCAACCCTCCCCAGGTCAGGGGGACAGGAGACACCCTTGGGAGTAAACACCTCCAACTCCTGCCAGAGAAAACACAGGTTTTTCTGGAAAACCACTTCAGAAAAAGGCACTCTCCACAGTATCTTAACCCCAATAGAAAGGGCAAAGGACCAGAAGAACCGCTTCAAAAAGGCCAACCTGTCTCAACCATTGCCCAGAACCAAGAACCAGTTAAAAGCAGATCAGTTCTGGACAATGCACCTGTTGAAGCTCAGGTGATTGTGAGAAGAGTTGGACAAATCCTGGTGGAGAAGTTAGGTCTTCACCAAGGACTTCATGCCAAGGAGTTAAATCAACACAAACAACAATCTCAGGCTCCAGTAGGTGAGTGTTCCTGCTACCTCAAGGTTCTCTCCTCTTCAAAGCAGAAAAGAGTGAGGGAAGAAAGATATGGCCTACAGTCACCAAGCTACCCCCAAGGGCCTCAGCTGCTCTAATAAGAGTGGATAGACCAGAGACACGGATGGCAAATGGGCCTTTCCACCCAGGGAACCAGCATCCCCAAGGATCTTCCTAATACAAAATTTATTGTTTCACAAAATATACATTTCTTCTAGTTGGTGGCCTCTGTCTGTGTACTCCATGTAGAAGAGAAGGGATTTGGGTTCACTGTCCCAAGAGCCTTCTTTGGCTCCCAGAAGGAATGGTGCCATGGAGGGAGGCTTACTGCAGTGAGGCACACCCACCCTCACCGCCATTTCCTCAATGTACCTTTTTCCATAATTCATAATTACATAGACAACAAAAGCATTTAGGAGATTTCAAGGTGAGCAAAACTGTGAGATCTGGCTCAGCCCATCCTCTCCTGCTTTCTGTCTACCTTGAACTTATGGGCTGTAGTGGAGGGGTTTGCAGAGGCTGAATCCCTCAGTTTATACGAAGTTTCACAGAGTGGGGAGGGGGCCTTGGCAGCAGTGCTGGTCCTGAGTACAGAGGTGGGAGAGATCTTGCCCTGGATCTTTTAGTGGGAATGGCTGGGACCTACCTGGGAGCCCTTCTCTCCCTCATGAAGCTGAGATGGACATGGACCAGCCAACCCCTGTGAATTCTGTGCTAAGTGTCCCCTCCCTCTGCCTTTCTCACTCTCAGGAGCAGCAGCAAGGACTAGGGCAATACCCCCAGCTCTGAGGGTATGCAGGTGCAGGGCACAGAGGCTGCTAAGGGTCCCACAACTGCCCACCAGGGAGAGAGGATGGCCTGCCCAAGGGCACCCATAGTTCCCTATGGGGGAGGGGAGCAGGATGTGACTGTGCATGCAGTCACCATGTGACAATGGGACTCTGTACACCCATGATGATATGAAAGGGAAGGAAGTAAAGTGACACAGCATGCCCATAAATTATACAGTGACCAAGGAGCCCTTGGTATCCTACAGTCATCTACAAACCCAGAGGGGAGGAGAATTTAGGGGTCCATTGGCTCAGGGTGTCCAGCCCCTTTGAGTTCCCAGAGTCAAGGTGAGAGAAGCCACCTGTGGTTGCTACTCAGAAGGCCAGGCTCACAGAAGTAGCAGAGTCTTCAAGCAGGGAAGGTTGATCTCGCCACAATATATTTCATCAGCTTGTACAGGACTGGGGACTATGGAACACAATTTGTGACCATAACTTACAGGTGTGGCCCATGGGGGACCAACACTGGGGTGAAGGGATAGAGCGGGCACAGGATTCCTCATACTTTGAGTTCTCTCTGGAGACAGGTCCTGCCTTTGGGCCCTGATCCAGAGCTGCCTCCAAGGTGGACACAGCAGTGACAGTGCAGCCAGGACCTGTGGGAGAGGTGGAAAACAGGGCAGAGAGTACATGGGCCCTCAGGAGCTCAGAAGGGTGTGGCACAAGGTGGGGACCCTGAACCTGGCTGCTGCTTGGTCCTTATAGGGGATAATGAGATGAGTTCTGGGAGTGGGCAGAACTGAGTGGATTCCATGATCTTGTCAGGACAAGTGCCATAGACAGATGGGTATGCTGATGGAACACCAAGAAACAGGAAGGAGCAAGTAGGGGCAGCCATGGAGGGCCCCACACTGAGAGCCCAGCACAGAGATGACACAGAGATACTGCTCACAGGGACCTGTGACAGAGAGGATGCACAGAGACCTGCACTAAGAACCCTCACAGAGAGACCCGCACAGAGCCTTGTGACAGAGACCCATGACAGAGACCCAAACAAAGACCTCACACAATGGTTTACGTAGAGAGACTGTAACAGGGTGCAGTCAAGAGGGGGCCCCAAATAGGGATTTGTAATGGGGTCCAGAATTCAAGATGTCCAGGAATATAAGAAAAAAAATATATAGGATATCCTCACCCCCACAGTTCTGAGCTGGGGGATGGGACACATGGATCAGGGTCATTCAGAGCTGTTTTATATAGCAACAGCTTTGCAGCTAACCTCTGGCATGGCCATTTAACATATCTATAACCTTTAACTGGTTTTGTAGATATGTTAAATAGCTGTGGCCATGCCTTGAGCCAGGGGGATGGAAGTGACTTCCACCTAAGATGTAATTGGGAGGCAACTCCCCCTGGTTACAGTGCCTGGGTGAGAGCTTGGAGATAATTGGCTCCATGCCATGGGGCCACACCTGCCCAGACTTACTATGGCAGCTCAGTAAAGCTGGAAGAATGCGAGAATGCTGGCAGGTGTAACTAATTGTTGGAGGAGTCAGAAATGGGGCTGCAGAGGAAGGTTGGTGCTGGAATTTAAACCCGGGGTGGCAGCCATGTCAAGGGGTGACCACATGGCTTTGGTGGAGTGGGGACCCCGAGGCTTGGGCAAGAGTCAGCACCATGTGGCTTTGGGTTGCTCCTTTTTGCCATGCAGATTAGGAATCAGGAGAGACTTTCCCTGGAAGAAAAGGGGTGAAAGGACTCTTGCGGGTGGGCCATGAGAAGATGCCACATGGCTTTGGATTAACTGGAGATCATGGCGGCGACACAGCAAATGGTGCCAGGGGCCTGAACCGTGGACTTTTACTTCTTTTCCTGAGATATGGTATCCTGGACTGGGCAAACGGGAGAAGGAAGGACTGTGTGCATTTGTGGGTATTCTAAAGAACTTCCGTATTTTAATGAAGACGTTAAATCATTACTCTAAGCCTGTATAGCTTTTAAATAAATAATTCCTTTCCTTTTCACCAATCTCTGGCATTGACAGATGTCTTTCCTTTGGCAGTGGGAAAAGCAAACCTAGTGGGGGGGACTCCTGGAGAAAAAGGGGGGTCCTTTTGGTAATAGTATACCGTACACCCCACCTTGGGTCTGTTCTGTAACAAGACCTCACACAGAGACCTGTGTAGAGAGTTCTCTGACAGAGACCCACACTGAGAAATCTCACACAAAGACCTCTCTTTGAGACCCCCCACATAAACTCACAGATACCTCAGCCACTCTGCAGGAGCCCATGCTATTAGAATAGGTAGCTAGCTAGTTATTAATAAAGGAAGGGAGAAAATGGAACTAGACATTAGGGCTAATCTACTAGAGAGCTGAATCAGACATTAAGCCTGATTCACTAGGACATCACAGCATTCAGAGGGGGCAGCTGCATCCTCCACTGAGGGGACTTAATCCCTGAGAGAGGAGGAGGAGTCGGGTGTCCAATCTCCCCACGGGGCAAACAGTCATTAACTGGGATTACTGAGGGAGGGATAAAACTGCAAATGAAATGAAACTGCTAGGCACATGCACAGTAGAAACCAGATGATGCAGCAGAACTTTTGGGCATGTACTATAGAAGCCAAAATTGTGACCGCACTTTAACAGGAACCTAAACAACAAAACAAACAAACAAGCAAAATATAACCAAAGACACTGAAATAGAGAACAGGCTGACCAGAGGGGAAAGGAGAGGGAATTTCAGGGGAACTTCAGGGCAAAAGGGGAAGGGTTTACAGGAACAAGTATAAAGGACACATGGACAAAAACTATGAGGGGTGGAAATGGGAGGGAGGGAGGGAGAGAGGGCTGGGTGGGTGGGCTGGGATCAGAGTAAAAGACAGAAAACTGTACTTGAACAACAATTAAAATAAATAAATTAATTTTTAAAAATGGTGACCTCAAAGGGGAGGGGTCTAGCCTGGAAAGATCTGGGAAAAGGATCAGATAAGATAAGGGCACAAAACCCCAGAAGATCCAGGAAATGGAATGCGTAGGGGCAGGCCCAACACAAGCCTGTGAAGAATTAGAAAAGAGATTGGTCAGTTTGAAAGAAAACCTGCTTTCTTCCAAGTCCGAGGTAATATAATCAAAGCTTAACAAAGGCCTCTCTCAGTACCATGCATTCTCGCTCCATAGCAGTTGCATGGTTCCAAGCACAGGCTCAAGCAAGAGCCTGGCTGCAGCAGCTCAGTGCCAGCCAGAGGGCAGCCAAGAGCAGAGACTATGAGGAAGGACCCCACAAAAAAAAAAACAAAAAAAAAAAACCAATAACAGTGCAATTTGTGTATAAAAAATTGTGCATTTATTCTTACATGTTTAAACTTCAGTCACCTTCAAAGTATTCTGCATTTGATGCAATAGACCTATCAAGACATTTTTTTTTCATTACTCAAAAACAGTTTTTGAGCTCATTGTTGTTTTTTTTCATTTTGAAAATCTTTTATAAAGGAAACCAGTAATGAATTCAAGACTGTGATAAAAAGTCCTGGATTAAAAGAAACAGTGTTCAATTCCAGTACCACCTATGATTCATTTAGTCAGCAAATTTTTTTAAGTCAGTTTGTTCACTTTATTTATTTTTTTAATATTTTTTTATTTTAATTGCTGTTGCAGTACAATTTTCTATCTTTCACTCCTATCCCAACCCACCCACCCATCCCTCCCCTCCTCCCTCCCATTTCCACCCACCCCTAGTTTTTATCCATGTGTCCTTTATACTTCTCCCTGTAAACCTTTCCCCTTTTCCCCTGAAATTCCCTCTCCTCTCCCCTCTGAACACTGTCAGACTGTTCTCCATTTCAGTGTCTTTGGTTATATTTTGCTTGTTTCTTTGTTTTGTTCTTTAGGTTTCTGTTAAAGGTGAGATCATACGGTATTTGTCTTTCACTGCCTGGCTTATTTCACTTAGCATAATGCTTTCCAGTTGCATCCATGATGTTGCAAAGGGTAGGAGGTCCTTCTTTCTTTCTGCTGCATAGAATTCCATTGGGTAAATGTACCATGGTTTTTTGATCCACTCATTTACTGATGGGCATCTAGGTTGCTTCCAGCACTTAGCTATTGTAAATTGTGCTGCTATGAACATTGGGGTGCAAAGGTTCTTTTGGACTGGTGTTTCAGGGTTCTTAGGATATAATACCAGAAGTGGTATTGCTGGGTCAAAAGGCAGATCCATTTTTAGTTTCCTGAGGAAGTTCCATACTGTTTTCCATAGTGGTTGTACCAGTATGCATTCCCACCAACAGTGCACTAGTGTCCCCTTTTCTCCACAACCTCTCCAACACTTGTTGTTTGTTGCTTTGTTTATGATGGCCACTCTGACTGGTGTAAAGTGGTATCTCATTGTGGTTTTAATTTGCATCTCTTTGATACCTAGTGATATTGAGTATCTTTTCTTCTGCTTCTTAAATTGATCTCTTTTGACTGTCATTATGGTATGAACTTCTATGATAGGAGACCTGTGGTATTCAGTGGTACAGTCTCCTTCATATCATGAACTTGATGCTCTTGGGATGCCCTTTAGGTCATTTATGTTGGCTCTCTGGATGTAATTATGTTTTGATTGTTGTTTTGTCATTCATTGGTTGGTCCTTCCATATAGCCGGTGACTGAGGGTCACTCCATCTACCACATCTTGTATGCTGTTGTACAAGTGCTGACAGAACAAAACCACAAAGCTCAGGAAACAAACCCGCACCTGCAAAAATAACTACCTGCCCCTGCAGTCCCACTATCAACAGCAATGAACCAATATTAATAAGGATGTAAAAAGATTAAAACTATTGTAAGAAAGGAGAGCAAATATGAGATGACCTGAAAGAAAAATTATTTTGAGAAGGTAGAGAAAGAAACACTAATAAGAGTTGGGAACTGGAGCAATGCAAAGAGAAAATGTAAAATTTACTTCACAAAAAAAGAAAGTGAAGAAGGTAGAATGGAGTAAGAGAAGGGAAGCATGTAGTTTTAAGTTTAAACATAATATAAAATAAAAGAAAATAGAAAGAAAATGGAAGGAAAATTAAATAATAAAAAATAAGAGCCAAATTGGAAAGAAAGTTCTACCACAGTATTATCAGCAACATATAAGCTAAGATTAATATAGGTAGGATGGGAATAAGAAGGAAAAAAGAAGGAAAGAAAGAAAGAAAGAAAGAAAGAAAGAAAGAAAGAAAGAAAGAAAGAAAGGCTTAAGAGATGTCTAGAGGAATTAGAAATGATTTTGTGATGATAGAAGGAGAGAGAATACTAAAAGTGAGGGATGAAAACCAGGCTAAGATAGGTAAAAATTAAAATTTGATATGAAAAGAAAAAGAAAAAAGGTAGGATGAAAGAGAAAAAGAAGAACAAGGAAGAAAAAATAGGCTAAGACAAGGCAAAATTAAAATTTGAGAAGAGAAAAAGAGTAGGAGAGGGGAACAGTAAAATTTGAGATTTGGAATACAAAATTAGTGATGGTCTAAAGATAAAATTGAAAAAATGCAACAACAGCTAGCCTATCCACAACCAGTGAGCAAAGATTGCTAAAGGCAAAAAGAGAATGGGGGTATTTTAAGAGGAGGGGAAAGGATACGAGATGACCTTCAACAAGAAAATTAGTTTTGAGAGATTGAATGGAGGTCAAATAGTAAGAATGAGGAATGGAAATATATTGTAGCAAGAGAGAAAACAAAATTTAAAACAACAATAATTAGAGGAAAGAAGAACGTAAAGTGGGGTAAGAGAAGGGAGAGGCAAAATATGTGAATTGAAATAAATTATAGTATAAAATCTAGTGACTTAATATGCACAAACTTCATGGACAAGAAATGAATGTTAAAAACTATGCAGGAAAGAACATATTGCAAATCATGGAGAAGAACACACTGGATTTCATGTTGGTAGCATCTAGTATTTACTGCTGGTTTTCCTCTCTGGATCTGCCTCTCATGATGTCAGATGTTGATCCCATCTGAACTTAGGCAGCCTGTTTGAGACCTCAGGCTACTGCCGCTCAGAGGGAAGTGGTGTGCTTGAGTAGGATGGCTGCTGCCCTATGGGGGATGACTCTGCACCAGGATGTGGCAACTACTCTCAGATCTCTCCCCAAAGCCTCTGTCCCTAGAGTCTCCTCAAGCATCTGTAGCCCACTCTGCCCTCACCCCCACTCTACCAGAGCCCCGGGTAAGTGGCCACAAATGAAAATTTGTGCATTGGCCCTTTAAACAGCTCTTCATGTCTCCAGCCATCCATCTCTGGCAGAGAGCAACCCTGCCACTTTTTGCTGCTGGATGTTATCTGTGTATTTTAGGGGCTCTGGAGCTCCAGGCTGGGTATCCTAGTTTAGGGTTTATATCCCACACTTCTCAGAGGGTCCAACCACCCTTTAATTTTCTCTCTGGCACTGCTGCCTGTGGGTGCCCAGCCAGCCCTCTCTTGTCTCCACCACATTCCTTACCAGTCAGGTTGTGCTGAAATTGATTATTTTCTCTGTCCAAGGTTAGAAGGCTTCCCTCACACTTTTGTTCAGTTCTTGATTCCAGATGATTTCTCCACAATTTAGTTGTAATTCCAGACTGATCCTGGGAGGAGGTAGTGTGACTTCCATTCACCCCTCCACCACCTTGGGAGATTTCTGTCATTGGGGTTTTGATGGGGATTGCATTCATCTGTATATTGACCTAGGTAATATGACCATTTTACCTATGTTAATTCTTTCAATCCATAAACATGGAATATTTTTTTCATTTCTTTGTGTCTTCTTCAATTTCTTTCATCAATGTTTTATAGTTTTTAGCATATTGGCCCTTCACTTTATTTGTTAAGTTTGTTTCTAGGTATTTTATTCATTTGTTGCAATTGCAAATGGCATCTTCATTTTTTTTTGGATATTTCATTGTTAGTATATGGGAATCCAATGGATTTTTGTATATTGATTTTGAATCCTACAATTTTTATTGTGTTTGTTTATTGTTTCTGCCAGTTGTTTTTTTTTTTTTTTTTGGTGGAGTCTTTAGGGTTTTCTATATATATATAGAATTATGCCATCTGCAAAAAGGGACAATTTTAATTCTTCATTCCCAATTTGGATTTCTTTTATTTTTTTTCTCTTGCCTGATTACTCTGACTAGGATTTCCAGTACTGTGTTGAGTGTAGAGAAAAAGCTTTCTGTTTTTCACCATTGATTATGGTATTAGCTGAGGGTTTGTCATGTATGACCTTTATTATGTTGAGGCACTTCTATACTTATTTTATTGAGTGTCTTAATTATAAACAGATGTTGTATCTTGTAAAATGCTTTTTCTGCATTTATTGATATGATAATATGACTTTATTTTGTTAATGTGGTGTAATGCATTGATTGATATACTGATGTGGAACCATCTTTGCATTCCTGGAATGAACCCCACTCCATCATGATGTATTATCTTTGTTATGTATTGTTGTATTCAATTTTCTAGTATTTTGTTTAGGATTTTTACATCTATAGTCATCAGATATACTGGCCTATATGGTCTGCTGGTCAATATTCTATAATTTTCTTTTCTGTGTGTTGTCTTACAAGGATTCCACACAACTACTCTGTGTCTTTTAATTGGTGAGCTCAATACATTTACTTTTAGGGTGATTATTGACACATGACAATTTTCAAACACCATTTTATCTTGTGCTTTCTGGTGCCTCTGTCTCTCCATTGTTTCTTTTCCCTGTGTTTCTGCCTGCTATTTTAGTTTGGTGATAATCTATGATGTTTTTCCTCCAATTTTCTTTTGTTTATGTTATGTGTCTCATTTCCAGATTTTTATTTTTGTGGCTACCATTGAGTTTCTGCAAAAAGTAGTTTCATATGTACAGTATCCCTTTTTCTTTTGATTGTATTTTATCTACATTCACCTGTGTAAGATAAGTCCTTTCCCCAACACCACTTTTATGTTTTTGTTGTCACAAATTATTCTTTTTGTGCTGCGTATTTATTTTCAAATGACAATAGCAAATGTCTTCTTTTTAAAAATGCTTTTACCTTCTTTAACTTTCATGTTATATTTAAATGTTTAATACTCTACTCTAAAAAAGAGTTGCAGTTTCCTGTATCTGTCTGTCTGTTATTCGTATTACAGTTTTATATTCTTTAGTCTTTTTGTTTCAGGTAAAAGAGCACTTTTCAGCACTTCTTGTAATGCAGGACTTCTGGTGGTAAATTTCTTCATCTTCTCTTTGTCTGGAAAAGTCTTTATTTCTCCTTCATATTTAAAGGATAACTTGACTGGTGATTTCTCTCAATACTTTGAATTTTTGATTGCACATTTTCCTTGTACGGTTTCTGCCAAAAAGTGCAATTATAATCTAATAGGGTCTGTTTTATAGGTTACCAGTTTCTTTTCTGTAGCTGCTTTAATAATCCTTTCTTAGTTGTTAATTTTTGATGGCTTTAATATCATGTGCCTTTGGAAAGACCTTTTTGGATTGGATAATTAGCTGTTTTATTAGCTTCTTGGATTCAAAAGTTCAGTTCTTTACGTGGATTTTGGAACTTCTTGACAATTATTTGTTCAAATAAGCTCTCTGTTTCTTTTTCCCTCTCTTCTCCATTTGATATACCCACTATTCCCTTTTTAAAAATAGATTTTATTTATTTATTTTTAGGCAGAAGGGAAGGGAGGGAGGAAAAAAGGGAGAGAAACATCTATGTGTGGTTGCCTCTCACACACCCCCTGCTAGGGACCTGACCTAGACAACACAGGCATCTGCCCTGAATGGGAATTGAACCAGTGACCCCTTTCTTTGCAGGCTGGCACTCAATCCATTCAGCCACACCAGCCAGGGCCCCACTATTCTTATACTGCTATTTCTGACAGAGTCAGACAGTTCTTGTAGAGTTCTTTCATCTATTTTTTTTATTCTCAATTCTGTTTTGTCTTCCATCTGAGTCATTTCTAGATTTCCATTCTCAGTACAACTAATTCTTTTCTCCATCTGGTCTGTTTTATTTCCTAAGCATGCTAGTTCACTCTTTATCTAATTTATTGAGTTTTTCAGCTCCAGAATTTCTGTTTTGTTACTTTTTTAAGTTTTAGTTTCTTTGATAAAATCCTCCTTTTGTTTGTTGCTTATCTTTCTAAGCTCAATGAACTGCTTTTCTGAGTTTTCTTGTATCTCATTGAGTTTTATCAGAACTCCATTCTCCAATGTTCTTTTTAAATCACAGTATTCCATATCTCTAAGTCTATTTATTGTGCTTGATGAATTATTTCTCTGCCTAGGGACTTGTAGGAATGAAATCTTTTATTTCCTTTTTAAAGTATCTAACTCAGCTCTTTAGCAGGTTTATAACTAAAGGTCTTCTTTTGTTTTCCAGTAGCTGGTGCTGAAATCCATGTTTTGTTTTCTTTTACCTGCACTACTTGGGCTTCTGGGATCTCTGCGGGGCAGTATCACCTTGGCAGTGGAAACCACCCTGTATTTTCTGAGGAGGTGACTGTCCTCTTTATGCCTGGGTTGCCTGGTCTCAGGGCACCACCCACATAATAGGATGCTGTGGGCTATGGGTCTCCTAGCTTGTGTGTTCCCAGTGCTGCCTTCCTGCAGTGAAGCTGCCAGCTGTATGGTTCTGTCTGAGGTGTCCTAGCTATTTCTATCAATCTCCCATGCACTGGGTGGGGGAGGGGGAAGGAGAAAGGGAGGTGGGATGAGGTGGGTTCCTACATCTGCTCTGTTCTTTCTGGTAGGTTCAGCCATAATGAGTATAGGCAAGTTAGGCTAGAAAGTTGTTTCTACCCTTCATGATCTGTTAAGTGAGGGTTTTGCTGCCTGGTGGGCCACAGGAGAATAGATGGGAGGCAGGGAGGATGGCCTCTCCTGTCTGCAGATTTCTTTGGTGGTGGGAGCTTGTGGAATGCTGCTACCCTTTGCACTGTTTCTCTCTGCTGCTGATCCTTGGCTCAGTGAGAGTATATACTGGCTACCCAGGCCCAATTGTTATATCTGCCCCTCTGCTCTGGTCTGCACCCTGAGAACTGCACCTGACCTTCCACTTCTGTTCCATCTGCTAGGCTGCAGCAAGCACCAACAGTGTCTGTGTCTCCCATCTTTGTCTTTTCCTTGTCCCACCTCCCTGATTGCTCCAATACACCCACCTTCAGATTCTCAATGTATAGTTCCCTCAGACATGTTTGTGTGTTGAGCAGGGAATCCTTTGTTGAATTATGTCTGTCCAATTTGTTAGGTCCTCTTATGCTGCCATGCTCACTGTTGCTTTCTTAATACTCCAAAGGTAAAGATGTTTTCCAAATAGGCCAAAAACAAAAACAAAACCCATAGGCAGTCCACAATGTTAACCCTTATGAGCTATTCCTCTTGTTAGATTACATCATTTAAGTCTAGTGCACTTTATAATGAACTTTCACAGGAAGGAATTTCTGGAAGTGTTCCCAGATATATACAATTGCATTTTCTGTGGTGCTCACACCAGGCACACAGTAGGGAACATCTGGATCCAATGTTTTGTTAGGTAAGATAGATAGTAAAGAAAGGCATGGAGGAAGAAGACATGTCTTATCCACTGATTCAGCAGTCCTGACTCCAATCCGATAAGATCGCCAGGTGTTCTGAACATCATGAGCAAAATTATGATAGCGCAGGAGGAGGTGTCCTTGAAATTCTGTGTGCAGGGAAAGGAAGCCTTTGTAATGATTTCTTCAGCTAGGAAAGGAAACCTATAGCAATTTCACTAGCTGAGAGAGAAAGCCTTTATAACTGAATATTAATCCCAAGTTCTGGTAGAGGGAAAAGGAGGGGGAACTTAGAAGCTTACTAAAATATATAACTACTGAAATTCTAATAGGCCACTCAGATTAGCTTCAGCTCCCATTTGTGGCCTTGGCTCAAATTTATAGAACAAACTTAATAACAAATTCACTATATTTTCCTCTATATTTCATAAATAAACTTGCTATCTCATTTCCACAAGACATGTTATCTCTTGCTTGAATTCATCTCTTGCAAGCAAGGCAAAAAAACCAAGGAGGAGTCCCCTATCTCTGGTCTCCCTGGTAACAGTCCCAGGGGCTTCATAAGTGCTGCCACCTCTCTGAGGTCAGTCAGATTAGTAAACATTCCTGGAACAAGATTTGTCATTACACTTGTGCTCCTCACCACGGGGATTGTTCCATTTCCAAACAGGCACAAGTTTCCATTACTTAATTTGCTCAGTGCTGTCCCTCAACCTGTGCCCGGTTGGCATCCACACACTGTAGTGACCAGAAAAGCATTTACCCAGGAACATAAACATCATGCTCTCCACTGTCAAGCATTCCACAAAAGAAACCAACTTCCAGGCAACTATACAGTAGTTCAGTGCCAGACCCAGGAGTGAGAATATAGCACACATGAACATCTTTCACGATAAATGTGAGTGATGCAGCTCGCTGGCTCTAAACATTTCTGTACTTTTGAGTTTCTCAACCTCACTGTAATAACGTCTGTGGCTCTTCCCTTCTCTTCAGAGTCTAGAAGCAGGACACTTGCCATGACCTATTTCCTGTGGTCTCATAATCTCTGCCATTTCTTTCCAAAGACCACTACAACCAGACCTCTCTCAGCTTAGGTATCACCCTTATATTCAAAAGAAAGACCACCGTTCTTCCTCTTTATTCCTTCCATAATTTTATGCTTACAACATTTTATAAGCAAATTTCCAATGCAGTAAATATTTTGTAGAGTGTATATATTTATTTTGTAGAGTGTGGTCTCTAGAGTGAAATAAACCTACCCCTACCATTCCTGTGACTTCTGCAAGTCACCCAGTGCCTCCAAACTTCATTTCTTTGACCTGGAAAATGGGGATCAAAATAGTGGTGTGGCAGTGAAGGGAGAGTGAGTTAAAATAGTAAGACATTCTGCATAGCAAACATTTAATGGTTCCTCTATTGTTTTTTTATTTTTCATATTACTATTAAGTTAGTTTTTATTTGTGTAATGAACTACACACAATTGGTTATTTTTAAAAAAGAATTAAGCAAAATTTACCAGCACAACAGCTAATGCTTTAGATATAATTAAAAATTTAAAATCTTTTCTGATTTCTCCATATCCTCTCTAATACTTGTTTGTTGATTTGTTTGATGACCATTCTCACCGGTTTGGAGTGATATCTCATTGTGGTTTTAATTTGCATCTCTCTGATGGCTAGTGATGCTAAGCATCTTTTCATATGTCTCTGGCCCATAACATATGATCTCACCTATAAGTGGAACCTAATCAACAAAACAAACAAACAAACAAGCAAAATATAACAGAGACAGTGAAATTAAGAACAAACTGACAGTAACCAGAGGGGAGGTTGGAGGGGATAATAGGAAGAAAAGAGGGAGGGATTTTCAGGAACATCCATAAAGGACACATTGACAAAACCAAAAGGGGGTAGGATTGAGGGTGGGAGGTGGGGATGATGGGGTGGGGGGGAGTGGTGGGCGGGAATTGGAGACAACTGTACTTGAACAACAATAAAAAAATTCTTTCTGAGAAAATAAACTAAATAACCCTTAAAGAAATTTTCAAATAATTTTTGCCACACAGTATCTAGTAGGTTTCTACTACATTACTTTGATTTTAAAGGACTTTTTTTTTTTTTGCAAGCCCAAAACTATTATTTTTTTCACTTTGGACAAGTTAGACTCATGGGATGATTCAAAACCAACTCTGTGCCGTTCCCTTTGCCCTTGGCTGAAATCTGGAGTCCCCTGATTATTTTCAGTAAAAAAAGAAGGTTTGATTTCAATAATTAAATCATGCAGTCCAGTGTACTTGTCAACATGCCATCTTGCATTTCACCACAAAGCTTCTCAGGACAGATGCTATGAATGAGAATTCAGCTGCGGACCAGGGCAAAGGAGCACATGGCATTTTCAGTTGCACTGGGTACTGCCTCCTTCTTCCCAGAAGTATCCACCACTCTTGCCTGCTCCACCAGTTTACTGACCTTGAATCTGACCTGTCTTCACCCAGCAGGGGGAAAGAGGGTAGAGGAAGTAAAAAAATAAATCATGCCCGTGTACTGGGCACTCCACTGCTGCAAGCCCTTGATGGGGAAGCCTGGACTTGTTGGGGGTTCAGAGTGGACTCTCTCTTGCAGGCATTGCATGACATTTTGTGCCATTAAGGGTCATGTATGAGATCATGATCACTTAATTTGGAGGTTCAGATTCGCAGACAGTAAAGACCCCAAGTCAAATATGAATAGTTAAACACTTTATTAAGTGAGAGCAAAGAGAAAAGTAAGAATCAAGAATATATATCACCAGATGGGAAATCACCAACACCTGAACACAGACACCAGGGAATCTCAGAGACAGCAGCATTTGGAGTTTGTCTGTTCTGAGCCAAGCACCCTTCCCTTGGCTGGGATTCCAAAGTCTCACTTTGGGGACTATGATTAAATATGTTTCAGACAAAAGTGCTTATGCGCCAAGAGCCTTGTGTGATTTTGACTAACCATTCCCTCTGGGAGAAGGGCCAATTCTCCCTGGGATACAGCACTGTATTTTGCTTTTGCAATGAAGGTCACAGCTCAGACATAAAGAGGGAGGATTCGCAAAGTCCCTTTAACCCTTCAGCCTACAGGCCTTGCACCTGCAGTTCCTTGTTGTAGGCAAGTATCTCCTCTGGCCAGTCCCCACCATTCCCCCATCACAGGATAGTACTCTTGTTGACACCCTCTCCTCCCTCTCAGGACAGCTCTCTCAAGCTGGACCACTTTGGTCAGTGTGGACTCCTTTGGCTCTGAGGCTGGGAAGCATTTATGCCAAGTGCAGTCCCTCAGGCACTGTGCTTTCGTCAGCCCCTTCCCCCTGCAGGTCTCAAAGATAGCCAAGACAGTCCTGTCCTAGATTCCCCAAATGACACAGAAACACAGGCAGGTTTTTAAAGTTCTTGAGGCAGGTGTGGGGGTACACTGGCAACTCTGAAAACTAACTAAATAAACAAATAAATAAAACCTATTCCATCTCCACTCCCTCGAAACGCTCCCCAAGTTCCTGTATGGGCTGCAGGGGTGGGTCACCCGTGATGCACATTCCAACCACCCTTTCTGCCAGGTGCTGCTCATCTGGAAACCCCTCACCACCGATGGTTTTTGTTAGGCTTTTAAGCTGATCTGAATTTATAAGATTTTTCTTTTCATTTTAAATGAAATTAGTTACCAACTTTTACCAATTCACTTTAAAGAGTGTTTCTCATTCCCAGCAAAAAGAATTGATATGTTTGTAAAATTTTATATAATTTGGAAACTTAAGGACTCAATCTCAGCTATTATTATCTATTTATATAATACTTGCACTTACCTATAAAGTTATTTGCCAATTTTTCTTCCTTCTTTATAATACTCAAAATATAAGTTAAGAGTTAGCTATAAAAATGACAATATTTGGAGGTCACTTATGTAGTTATTTTTATATTAAAATCTCTATTTCGAGATAGCATAGAAGAGGCTGGTTCCTTGGTGGGAAACAGACTTAAGGTCAAACCAGCTGGAAGCATTTAGATAAGAAATATGATCATGTTTAATTACCCAGGTACAAATATCACATTCTGCATCTGTTTATGTGCTGGTGAGTTCCTTGATATTGTGGGTCAGGTGACACATTAGGGGACATTGGACCAGGGTAGGTGTGGGGAGGATGAACTCTTTCTTGAGTGATTTTGACACAGTGAAAGTTCATCCAATAGAGATACTAAGAAAATAAAATGTGTACTAAGTTTTTAGTAGGGAAAGCATCCCAAACTATTTTTTTAATTTTTTTCCAAACTATTTTTTTATTTAGGGACAAAAATATGTATTTGTTTAGAATAGCGATTTTCAACTGCTGTGCTGCAAGAATTTTTTAAAACATGCAATACCTGACTATTTAGTCAGAGGCACTGACCTCTTTTCCCTTTGATTGTCAAATAAAAAATGACAACAGCAACACAATTGCTATCTGGTGTGAATGGATCAAAATTATACCTATTTTTTTGTCAGATTGGGAAAAAGTGTATTTTGGGATTTGCCACAGAATTTTAGTGATTACTTTATATGTACCAGGAGACGAAAAAGGTTGAAAATCACTGGTTTGGAAGAACTTTTCACAAAAGAGGAGTAACTGGAGAAAATGATGCATCTGGGTTTTGCTAGTATTCCTCCTCCATGATTTTGTTGTGGGCTCCCAAGATTTGTGTGGCAGCTGCCATCCTGCCTAAGGGCCTCTTTGTCAGGCTCAAAACAGTCCAGGGGACTGCTTGTCTGAAGGCAGGTTCTCCTGTCCACTGCTGTCTCCTACTGGCCCGATGGACAGATGAACATCATCTATAACTTAGAGGTGTTGATTTTATGAACTAGCTCTGCTTCTACAAGGCACAGTTCAAACACTCTGCAGTCACGATGACCACTGCCCTACTTTAAAATCTCTAGATAGATCCCTGGCTGGTGTAGGTCAGTGGATTGAGTGCAGGCTGTGAACCAGCGTTCAATTCCCGGTCAGGGTTGCAGGCCAGGTCCCCAGTGGGAGAACACATGAAAGGCAACCATACATTGATGTTTCTCTCCCTCCCTTCCCCTCTCTAAATAAATAAATAAAATCTTTAAAAAGGTCTCTTTGTAAAAATAGAAAACCAATATTATAACCATCCTACTTGAATAACAAAGGACATGGCTTTTTTTTTTCTGTGACAGTGGTCTTAGTTTTATAGCCATCTGAATCTGTCACAGACTTAACCAGAGGTCATAGAGACCTAAGGATGAAGCAGTGATAGCAGGTGAGGTCACTCCCCATAGATTTGAGTCATCTCATAGAATTGCAAAACTGAGGATAATCTCCAGTCTGGAGTGAATGGAGAGTGAGCAGAGAGGAGATAGCTGGCAGAATGCACTAATAGTGCCAAGGTCCTTTAATGGCATCCTTCTCTGGATGACAGATGTCTCACCCAAAAATGACTTAAAAGTACAATCACTGTCTGAAAGCAGAAAGAGGGTTGAATGTGCTTATTCAGGTCTAACATAATTTAAAATGGTCTGTAATGCAAAAAATAGACCTTTTTATATTTTCATTCATTCCTTTTATTCTGCTGCAAATCTTCCATTTTGTGACCACCTTCTAGTGGGCAACAACACTAATTCAATGATGCTAAGCTGGGTATTATAGAGCAAAACTGTTTAAAGTGGGTAATACAGAATATTGTTTTATAAAAAGATTCTGTAGCCAAAGAAGTTGGAAATTTTGGTTTCATCCTTTCACTGTGTGTGTGTGTGTGTGTGTGTGTGTACAGTTATCAGACATTTTATGCTGCAAGTAAGACATATGAGTGATAACATTTCCCAAATCTATCTGATTTCAACACATATCTTTCTTTGTTTTTTCATGGAAAAATTCCAGGAATTTTGGGGTCCCTGTTTAAGAAACATTTGAATGTTTCTAAGGCAGACTACAGATACTAACTATATACACTAAATAAAATAAAGTTTAAGTCAAAATTAAATGAGAAGACCCTCCAATGTTTCTTTGTAACATAAATTAGACCAAAACAAATTTACATCCTAATGAGCATAATATCTTGATAGTATAATTGTAACAGGGTGTAGCCAAGAGGGGAGCCCCAAATAGGGATTTGTAATAGGGTCCAGAAGAGCTTGGAGATAATTGGCTCCACTCCACAGGGCACACCTACCCAGAATGCTGGAAGCTGTAGCCAATTGTGAGAGGAGCCAGAAATGGGGCTGCAGAAGAAGATTGGCACTGGGATTTAAACCCAGCAATGCAATCATTTGGCATCTCTCTTTGGGACCAGACATGTCTCTTTGGGACTGGACATCTCTCTTTTTGGGGCTGCGTCTGTTTAGGACCACACGACTTTGGTGTCTTGGTTGGGACCATGAGGCTTGGGTGAGAGTCAGGACCACGAGGCTTTGGAAGTGCTCCCTTTAGCCATGTGGTGGGTGCTGGGAGGACTGTGTGCATTTGTGGGGAACTTTAATTTGTGTTATTTCGAATGAATAATAAATTCCTTTCTTTTTCACTGAATCTCGGGCATTGAGAGATATCTTTCCTTTGGCAGCGGACATAACGAACCTGGGGGGTTCCTTTTGGTAATAGTATATCACCCTTTGAGATCCCCCTCTTGTTGCTCTGTAACATAATGAATTTTTCTCCTCAGTAATGGATGTATGTGATCAATCTTTATTTGAAAAATCTCAGAAAAAAAGTTATTTCCATGCCCTCGTGTCAGCCTCAAGCGTTTGGTGAAGGAGAAACTATCTGGTATTTTCTCAGGAACTGTAATTTTAAAAAACAATAATTGTCTTTATATTTAGAGCAATTTAAGAGTCACGGCAAAATTTAAGAGAAGTTAGCTACATCTTTCCTCCCCCTGCATACACACAGCCTCCTCCATTGTCAACATTCTCCCACCTCGGTGCTATGATTGTTACAATTAATGAACCTACATTGATGCATCATCATCCAAAGTCCATAGTTTTGTTTTGTTTTTTATACTCACTGGAGGACGTATTTATTGATTTTAAAAAGAGGGGAAGGGATAGAGAGAGAGAGAGGGAGAGAAACGTTGATTGGTGTGTCTTTTTCTTTTATAATTTCTTTTTTAAAATATATATATATATATATTTTAAAGATTTTATTTATTTATTTTTAGAGAGGGAAGGGAGAGGGAGAGAGAGAGAGAGAAACATCAATGTGCGGTTGCTGGGGGACATGGCCTGCAACCTAGGCATGTGCCCTGACTGGGAATCGAACCTGCGATGCCTGGTTCACAGCCCGCGCTCAATCCACTGAGCTACGCCAGCCAGGGCTCTTTTTTAAAATATATTTTATTAATTATGCTGATACAATTGTCCCATTTTCTCCCTTCACTCCCCTCCAACCTGCACATCCCCTCCCACCCACATTCCCCCCTTTAGTTCATGTCCATGTGTCATATTTATAAGTTCTTTAGCTTCTACATTTCCCATACTATTCTTGCCCTCCCCCTATTTTCTACCTACCTTCTATACTCCTTATTCTCTGTACCCTTTTTTCCTCTGTCCTCCTCCCACTCCCCTGTTGCTAACCCTCCATGTGATCTCCATTTCTGTGGTTCTGTCCCTGTCCTATTTGTTTGCTTTTGTTTTAGGTGTGGCTGTTAATAATTGTGAGTTTGCTATCTTTTTACTATTCATATTTTTATCTTCTTTTTGTTAGATAAGTCCCTTTAACATTTCATGTAATAAGGACTTGGTGATAATGAACTCCTTTAACTTGACCTTATGTGAGAAGCACTTTATCTGCCCTTCCATTCTAAATGAAAGCTTTGCAGGACAGAGCAATCTTGGATGTAAGTCCTCACCTTTCAGGACTTGAAATATTTCTTTCCAGCCCCTTCTTGCCTGTAAGGTCTCTTTTGAGAAATCAGCTGAGAGTCTAATAGGAACTCCTTTGTAGGTGACTGTCCCCTTATCTCTTGCTCCTTCTAGAATTCTCTCCATCATTTTAATCTTGGGTAATGTAATTATGATGTGCCTTGGTGTGTTCCTCCTTGGTTCCAACTTCTTTGGGACTCCCTGAGCTTCCTGGACTTCCTGAACATCTATTTCCTTTGCCAGATTGGGGAAGTTCTCCTTTATTATTTGTTCAGATAAGTTTTCCACTTGTTGTTCTTCCTCTTCTCTTTCTGGTACCCCTATAATTCAGATGTCGGAACATTTAAAGATGTTCTGGCGGTTCCCAAGCCTCTCACTTTTTTTTTTTTTTGAAATTTTGTTTTTTCATTCTTTTCTGATTG
>PVIA01012735.1:0-30208 GCA_004024845.1 Tonatia bakeri
AAAAGAGACCTTACAGGCAAGAAGGGGCTGGAAAGAAGTATTCCAAGTCATGAAAAGCAAGGGCCTACATCCCAGATTGCTCTATCCAGCAAAGCTTTCATTTAGAATGGAAGGGCAGATAAAGTGCTTCTCAGACAAGGCCAAGTTAAAAGAGTTCATCATCACCAAGCCCTTACTATATGAAATGTTAAAGGGACTTGCCTAAGAAAAAGATTAAAAATATGAACAGTAAAAAAAAAAAAGTCATCAAATGGAGGGTTAGCAACAGGGAAGTAGGAGGAGGAGGGAGGGGGAAAAGATATAGAGAATAAGTAGCATAGACAGTAGGTAGAAAATAGACAGGGGGAGGGCAAGAATAGTATGGGAAATGTAGAAGCTAAAGAACTTATGACACATGGACATGAACTAAAGGGGGGAATGTGGGTGGGAGGGGATGGGCAGGGTGGTGGGGAGTGAAGGGGAAAAATGAGCCAACTGTAATAGCATAATCAATAAAATAAAGAATTTTTTTTAAAAAAAAGAGAACCTTGCTGGCTGTAGTAGTCTTGGTTGTAGGTCTTTGCCTTTCTTTACTTGGAATATTTCTTGCCATTCTCTTCTGGCTCTGGGTGTTTCCATTGCTAAGTCAGCTGCTAACCTTATCGGGGCTCCCTTATATGTTACTTCCTGTTTCTCCCTTGCTGCCTTTAAGATTCTCTCTTTGTCTTGGAGTTTTGCCATTTTAATTATGATATGCCTTGAAGTGGTCCTCTTTGGGTTTCTCTTAAAGGGACCTTCTGTAATTCCTGGATTTGTGTGACTTTTTCTCTCATCACATTAGGGATATTTTCCATCATTACTTTTTCAAACAGGTTTTCTATCCCTCGCTGCTGCTCCTCTCCTCCTCCTCCCCCTCCCCCTGCTCCTTCTTCTATCCCTTTTATACAGATATTATTATGTTTCATGTTGTCATGCAATTCCCTTAACACTTTTTCATTCTTTCTGAGACTCTTTTCCTTTTATTGCTCTTTCTGGGTGTTTTTTTTTTTCTACCTTGTCTTTCAGCTCACTGATCTAATCCCTGCTTCATCTAGCCTGCTTTTTATTCTTTCTACTGTGTACTTCAATTCAGAAATGTACTCTTCATTTCCTCTTGGTCCTTGATGATAGTTTCTATTCCTTTTTTTATGTTGATATAATTTGCAGAGAGTTCATCATAGTTTCCCTACAGTTTTTGCTAATTCTCAGTGAGCTCACTGAACTTCCTTATAGCCATTGCTTTGAACTCAATATCTGATAGTTGACTTGCATCTGTTTCATTTAGCATTCTTTCTGAGGTTTCCTCCTTTCCTTTCATTTGGGGTTTGTTTCTTTTTTTAAAATATATTTTATTGATTATGCTATTACAGTTGTCCCATTACACCCCTTCACTCCCCTCCACCATGCACACCCTCCCACCCACATTCCCCACCTTTAGTTCATGTCCATGTGTCATACTTATAAGTTCTTTAGGTTCTGCATTTCCCATACTATTCTTCCCCTCTTCCTATCTATTTTCTACCTACCATCTAAGCTACTTATTCTCTGTACCTTTTCTCCCTCTCTCCTCCTCCCACTCCCCTGTTGCTAACCCTCCATGTGATCTCCATTTCTGTGGTTCTGTTTCTGTTCTAGTTGTTTGCTTAGTTTGTTTTTTGTTTGTTTGTTTTAGCTGTGGTTGTTAATACTTGTGATTTTGTTGTCATTTTACTGTTCATATTTTTTATCTTCTTTTTCTTCCATAAGTCCCTTTAACATTTTATAAAATAAGGGCTTGGTGATGATGAACTCCTTTTACTTGACCTTATCTGAAAAGCACTTTATCTGCACTTCCATTATAAATGAAAGCTTTGCTGGACAGAGCAATCTTGGATGTAGGTCCTTGCCTTTCATGACTTGGAATACTTCTTTCCATCCTCTTCTTCCCTGTAAGGTCTCTTGAGAAATCAGCTGACAGCCTGATAGGAACTCCTTTGTAGGTAACTGCCTCCTTATCTCTTGCTGTTTCTAGGATTGTCTCTCTCATCTTAATCTCAGGTAATGTAATGATGATGTGCCTTGGTGTGTTCCTTCTTGTGTCCAACTTCTTTGGGACTCTCTGAGCTTTCTAGACTTCCTGAAAGTCTATTTCCTTTGCCAGAATGGGGAAGTTCTCCTTTATTATTTGTTCAAATAACTTTTCCACTTGTTGCTCTTCCTCTTCGCATTCTGGTACCCCTACAATTCGAATGTTGGAACATTTAAAGATGTCCTGGAGGTTCCTAAGCCTCTCCTCATTTTTTTGAATTCTTATTTCTTCATTCTTTTCTGATTGGACGTTTTTTCTTCCTTCTGGTCCACTCCATTGATTTGAGTCCCAGTTTCCTTCCCATCACTACTGGTTCTCTGTACATTTTCCTTTATTTCACTTAGTGTAGCCTTCATTTTTTCATTTAATTTGAAACCAAATTCAACCAAGTCTGTGAGCATCCTGATCACCAGTGCTTTGAACTGTGCATCTGATAGGTTGGGTATCTCTTCATTGCTTAGTTGTATTTTTTCTGGAGTTTTGATCTATTTTTTCATTAGGCCATTTTTTTTTGTCTTGACACATCTGTTATGTAGTGAGAGGTAGAGCCTTAGGTGTTTGCCCAGGTGGGTCAACCCAGTCATTGTGCTGTGACCCTGTATGTGGGGTCAGGGTCCAAGAGGGAACCCCACTCTCTGGCACTTGCTCCACTCTCTGCTGGACTTCAGTCACTTCTGCTGCTTCCCCCAAGCTAACTGGGCCCTTCTGGTGCTGACTCGCATGTGGGTGGGTTTGCGTATGTTCTAGGACCCTGTGGGTCTCTCCAACAAACCCTCTTGTGAGGCTTTGAGGCTCTCCTGCACCTTAACCCCCACAAGTGTTTTCAATCAGGGTTTTGAGGCTTTATTTCCCTGCACTGGGACCCTGGGTTGTATGGTCTGTCTTGTTCCCCAGTTTCGCCTGATTTATCTCTTCATGAATGTGGAACCACCCGGTTTGCCAGCTGCCTTGCGTGCTGTGCCCCTCCACAATCCGCCACCTTGCTGGATCCACCCGCAGTCATCTTACGCGCCCAAGGTCTGCCAGCCTCCTCTTTTCCCCAAGTTCTCTCTGCCTGGCTGCCTGACTCCACCCCTCCTACTGGTCTGGATGAATGTGTCTACTTTAACACCTTGGTTGTCGGACTTCCATGCTGTTCAATTTTCTGTTAGTACTGGTTGTTTTTTTTTGTTTCTAAATTTCTGTTGCCCTTATTTTGGTTGTGTGAGGAGGCACAGTGTGTCTACCTACACCTCTGGGGTTTGTTTCTTTGTCTTCCCAATGTTTATGAGACATTTCTTGTTAGGCTCTGCTTCTTAAATTGACCTGTTCTGACCCACTGAGTTTGTGGTGTGAACTTCTATGATAGAAGACCTGTGAGATTCAGTGGTGCAGTCTTCTTGATCTCCTGAACTTGCTGTTCTTGGGATGCCACTTATGGCGGCTCTGCATGTATTTTGGTTTTGGTTGTTGTTGGGTCATTCTTTGGTGGGTCCTTCCCTCCAGCTGGTTGACCGAGGGTCACTCTGCCCGTCACATCTTGTATGATGATGTGCAGGTGCTGCCAGAAGAAAACTACAAAATCCAGGGAACTAACCCACATCCACAAGAATATTTCCTACCACAATCTCAGTATCAACAGCAAATGAACCAGTATTAATAAGGGTATAAAGAGACTAAGGATTTTATAAGAAAGGAGAGAAATAAACTATAATATAAATTCTAGTGACTTAATATGCACCAACTTGCTGGACAAGAAATGCATGTTAAAAAGCTATACAGGAAAGAAAATATCACTAATCATGGAGAAGACTACAGTGGATTTTGTCTCAGTAGCCTCTAGTATTTACCACTGTTTTTTTTCTTTCTGGATCTGCCTCTGGTGGTGTCAGATGTTGACCCCATCTGACCTTAGGCACCCTGCTCTGAGACTGCCAGAGATTTGCTGTCTACAGTTGTCTCCTTCAGTTGTTAATTAGTCATTTTGCACTCAGTATTCTGTCAGGCTTAAGTTCCATAGGGTGGGGCAGAAATCCTCCTGGGGTTGGGGCTATTGTTTCCCCTCAGGTTGCTGTTGCTCAGAGGGGCATGGTCTTCCTGAGCAGATTGGCTGCTGCAGTATGGGAGATGACTCAGCGCCGGGTTCCACCAGCCACCCTCTCAGTTCTCACCCCCAAGCCTCCATCTCCAGGCTCTCCTCAAGTGTCTCTAGTCCACTCTGCCCTGCCTTTACTAGGGATTTATGTCTGTGGCTGTCTCCTTTAGTTATTAATCTAGTCTCTATGTGTTCAGCAGTAAGGCTTAAGCACCACAGAGCCAGGAGAGAGTCTTTCTTGGGGCTGGGGCTGTTGTTTCCCCTCAGGCTGTTGTCACTTGGAGGGGAGTGGTCTGCCTGTGCATGATGGCTGCCACCATTTGGGGGATGACTCATCAGTGGGTTTCCTGTGGCTACTATCTCTGCACTCTCCCCAAAGCTTCCATCCCCAGTCTCTCCTCAGGTGTCTCCAGCCCATTCTGCTCCTGCCTTTGCTGGAACCCCAGGTAAGTGATAGCAAACTAAAATTGGTGTGTTAGCCTTTCAAATAGCTCTTTGCATCCCTAGGGCAACCCTGCTGCCTTTTGCTACCGGTTGTTATCTGTGTACTTTTGGGGCTCTGGTGTTATAGGCTGGGGATCCCAGCTTAGGATTTAGAACCCATTCTTCTCAGGGAAGTCTAATCTGCTGCTTAATTATTTCTCCAGTGCTACCACTTGTGGTCACCCATCCAGCCCTCTCGAGTCTCCACTACACTCCTTACCAGACAGGTTGTGCTAAAGCTGGTTATTCTGTCTGTCTGAGGTTATAAGGATTCTCTCTCACTATTGTTTAGTTGTTTGTTCTGGGTGATTTTTCCACAGTTTAGTTGTAATTCCAGATTGGTCCCAGGAGGAGGTTAGTGTGGCTTACATTCACTGCTCCACCACCTTGCCACTTCCAAATCACCACTTCTTACTGAAGCAAATGTAACTATTAACTCTGGCAATGGCTTGAAAGCAATATCATGAGTAAATCTTGTTCTCGTCCCACAGACTTGCAGCAGTGCAGCAGTTGCAATTGCCTTCTTTCTAACAAATCCTAAAGGGCAGCCATCTTGTTTCCTTCTCCTCCTCCTTTTCTTTTATTTGTGACATGTTTCTCCTCATTTTGGCTGCCTCTCTCTGTTTGTTTCTATGCATTAGGTAAATCTGCTATGATTCCCAATCTTGTCAGGCTGGACTTATATAGTGAAGTGTTTTTAGGGGCCCAAAGCCCCTAAATGGGCTTCATGATCACCTGAGCTGGGTGCTCCATCAATGTTCCTTGTGTCAGTACTATGTACCCTTCTGTGGCTGGTTGTGTTTATCTTCCTGTTGTAGTTGAGCACTGATCACTCCTGGCATATCAGTGTGAGAGATTGATGCTTAGGCTGACTAAGTGAGGATTGGCCATGACCACAGGATACAAGCTGCTGTGTGGATGAATACCGCACAAAACCGGATTTTCCAATGTGGGCTCTGGTGCCTGCCAAGATCACCCTTTGGGTATGCACCTTGTGGAACTAATCAGGTGGTGTTCTTTTGTCATCTCAAGCCTGCTTTTTGGTGTGTTGTGCAGTACAGGCCAATGTTGGCTACTACCTGTGACTGTCTCTGAAGATTTACAGAGCAATCTTCATTTGGTAGCTCCATGTGATGAACCTGGAGACATGTGTGGGAAAGACCATACTGGTAACTGAGGTTGGCTGTTACCAGTACTGGCCTGGGACAGTCATTGAAAGGTGCAGGTCACCTGCTGTCACCTGCTGGCTGCTCATGAATAGCCTCTGGTGGTATGAGATTGGGATAAAGCAGGATCTCAGGGAGCCACCAGTGTGGGGCAAATGGTGTTCACCTGGTTAATGCAGATTCAGATTTAACACCATTACTGTGCCTGTGGCCACTGAGCAAAAGGGATAGGGTACAACAAGGCCAGCCACCACTCAACTGGGACTGTGGACATTTGAGAGTTTTTCAACAAATACTGCATCACAAGCTAAGGCCAGCTCCCTGTTGCTGAAAGAGCCTGAAGGATTGCATGATTTGGGTGGGGCAGAGCCCTGTGGATTTATCAGGGTAGAGTTAGTGGGGTTCATAGGGCCAATTAATGCAGATTCATATTTGGTCATGCTGGGGGTGCTCAACACAGGAAAGATTGTGCTTACCTGCCAGTTGTGTTGGCAAAGGGCTCAACACAGGAACAATGGCAACTGTTTCTCCAGTACTTGCCCTGAAGCCACACAATTCATTGAAGCCCAAGATGAGTGCATGTGAGTGAGCATGTCTGTGTGAAGGCCCTTTAACAGGACATCAGGATTCCCAGCAACCTTCCATCTCTTCTGGACAGACAGAATCCCCACTGTTTTTCATAGCCATATGTCATGGGGGCTAATCTTCCCAGCACTGTGCTCTGAGCTGGGAACCCCAGGGTGGGGCTGGGCCTTGTCATTTTTCAGGGGAAACTGAGGAAACTATGCAGCTGAGATACTCCTCCTGATTTTTAACTACCAAATCTGGGTTTGGCACCAGGCTATTTCATGCCTACCAGGATCAACTTTGCTTCTCCATCATTAGTTATATAGGACTTTTGTTCAGCTAGTCTTCAGATGGTCCTCTGGTTTGATTGTTCAACAATTTAGTTTTAATTTTGATGTGGTCATGGGAGATGGCAAGCTCAGCTTTTACCTACTCCACCTTTTTGATCAAAGCTCTAAATGAGAAATTTCAAAATGTATGAAATGGTAGAAATAGAAGAATATCCCAAAGCCTTGGGTTTTATCTCTGTCTTTATTGGTCAAGAGAACTTGCTCCCAGAAAACTTTCTTATTCCTTCTCCACTACTACCACTTGAAATAAATTACCTGAAGGAATTTCTAAAATAATACTTAATGCATATATTTATTACCAAACCTAGTTTCTACATATCTAATCATAGCATCATTGCAATCTATACTATAGATTTATAATTTTTATTGTAATAGGTACATTTTATGCACAAATCTAATATGCAACTGTATCGGTAGTTTGAGAGTTGCATCAGTAAACAGGACAGAATGCAGTTATATTCAAAATGACTGCTTAATTCTAACCTCACTAATAGAAGCACGAGGCTAATACATAATCAATGTGTTACTTGCCTCAAGAGCACTTAAAACTTTGGAAGTCTGCCAGATTAAAATAAAGCTAGTGATACTGCAGGAAAGTAAAGCCTTTTATAAAACTACCTTCATTTTTAAAGCACATAAGTTAAAGCACAGAGAATAAAGTTTTTCATTGCAAAATAAAAGAGGCTTAGGAAATATGTAAACCAAATGCAAAGAATGAGCCTTATTTGACTCTTGATTCAAACAAATTTTCTGTAAAAAGGTATTTTTCTGGGAAATTTTAGTGTAGACTGGAGTGTTAGATGATAATGAGAAATTGTTCATTTTGTTAAGTTATGATAATATTGGCATTGTAATTTTACAACGAAAGAAAAGAAAAAATATTCTTAACAATTAGAGATTATTTAAAAGCATTTGTGAATGAAAATGATATGATATCTGAAATCTGCTTTACTCCAGCAAATATTTTTTTAAATGAATGGGGTAGGAGTTACCTCAAAAAATTAAAATGAATCTGCCCTTTCACCCAGCAGTCCCACTTCTGTGAATATATCCAAAGGAAACCAAAACCCTAATTTGAAAGAAAAGAAGCACCCCTATGTTCACTGCAGCATTATTTACAATTGCCAAGACATGGAAACAGCCTAAGTGTCCATTAACAGATGAGTGGCTAAAAAAAATATGGGACATTTACATAATAGAATACTTCTCAGCCATAAAAAAGAAAATTTTACCCTTTGCAACAGTTTGATCGGACCTGGAGAACATTATGCTAAGTGAAATAAGGCAGTCAGAGAAAGAAAAATACCATATTATTTTACTCATATGTGGACTATAATCAACAAACTGAACTAATAAACAAAACAGAAATAGGCTCATATGGAGAGCAGATGACAGCTACCAGGGGAGTGGAGGTTAGGGCTAGAGGGATTGAGTGAAAAGGAAAAAGGATTCATGGACATGGACAACAGTGTGATGATTGCTGGGGGGAGGTTGGTATAAGGGAGCTAAATGGTAATGGAAAAAATACAATAAAGATTAAATCACAAAATAAAATAGAATAAAGTGAACAGGGTAGAGGGTCCAAAAATAGATTTTCCAACATTGGCAAATGTTGAAAATTATTAAAGCCAGACAATGGGTACATGGGGATGTATACAAGGTCCAGCAGAAGTAACACCTGCTTGAGTGTGATATGTAGGGTATTAATATGGATGTAATAATTTATTTAAACAATTCGCCTAAAATGACATATGGTATGCTTGAGTATGATATTGTTGTTATAGAATTACATGCTTATGATTTGTAATAAAAAATTTTCTAATTTAAAAAATGGGTGTTTTGCTTACTGTCAACAATGGATAGATCTTCCAAACAAAGTACAGTGAGGATATTGTGGCACTGAATGATGACCTAGATCAAATGGACTTAACTGCTATATATGGAAACTTTCATCCTAAAGAAGCAAAATACACATTCTTTCCAAATGCACATGGAACATTTTCAATGATAGACCACATGATAGGACACAAAACAAACCTCAACAAATTCAACAGAATTGAAACCATATCAAGTATTTTCTTAGATCACAATGGCTTGAAACTAGAAACTAACTTCAATAAAAAAAATTCAAAACCATTCAAAGTCATAGAAACTGAATACCATGCTGTTAAACAATGAGAGGTTAGTAATGAGATCAAGGAAGAAGTCAAAAGGTTTCTGGAAATGAATGAAAATGAACACAAAACATCCCAAAACCTATGGGACACAGCAAAGGCAGTTCTAAGTAGCAATTTCATACCAACACAGGCCTACATAAAGAAGAAATATTTCAAATATACAACCTAATCCTACAAAAACTGTAGGAACAACAACAAATAAAGCCCAATACCAGTATAAGGAAGGAAATAATCAGGATCAGAGCAGAAGTGAATGACGTATAGGCTAAAAGAACTGTTCAAAGGATCAATGAATCCAGGATCTGGTTCCTTGAAAAGATAAAAACAAAACTGGCAAAATTTTACCAGATTCATCAAAAAAAAAAGAGAGAGACCCAAATAAATAAAATCAAATGAAAAAAAGAGAAAAATTACAACTGAACCAAAGAAATACAAAGGATTGTAAGAAATTAATACAAACAACTATATGCCAAGAAATTTGAAAACCTGGATGAAATGGACAAATTTCTAGAAAAATATAATCTTCCAAAACTGAATGAAAAGAAAGCAGAAAGCCTGAACAGGCTGATAACTGCTAGTAGAATTGAAGCAGTAATCAAAAACTTCCATCACACAACAGCCCTGGACAAGACAGTTTCACAGGAGAATTTTACCAAACATGTAAGTAAGAGCTAACCCCTATCCTTCTCAGACTATTCTAAAAAATCCAAGAATAGTGAAGACTCCCAAATTCTTTTTCTGAGGCCAGCATCATACTAGTCCCCAAACCAAATAAAGACACAACAAAGAAAACTCCAGATCGATATCACACATGAACATAGATGTTAAAATTCTCAACAAAATATTGCCAAACCTCATCCAGCAATACATTAAAAAGATCATACACCATGATAAAGTGGGATTCATCCCAGGGATGCAAGGATGGTACAATATTTGCAAATCAATAAACATAATATATTACATAAGCAAGAATAAAGACAAAATCACATGATCATATTAATATGCAGAAAAAGCATTTCATAAGTTACATCATTCATTTATGATAAAAACACTCAGCAAAGTGGGACTAGAGAGAGCATACCTCAACATAATAAAGGCCACATATGAAAATCTACAGCCAGCATTATACTCAACAGGCAAAAACTAAAAGATTTCCCACTAAGGTCAAGAACAAGACAAGGGTGTCTTCCACCGGTTCTTTTCAACATAGTATAGAAAGTTCTAGCCACACCAATCAAACAAGAAAAATTTAAAAAGCATTAAAATTAGAAAGGAGTAAGTAAAGCTGTCATTGTTTACAGATGACATGATAGTGTACATAGAAAACCCTATAAGCACCACCAAAAAACTACTCAACCTAATAAGTGAATTAGGCAAAACAGCAGGATACAAAGTTAATATTCAGAAATTGGAAGTACTTTTATACATCAACAATGAAGTATCAGAATAAGAATTCAGGGAAAAAAAACCCATTTCCTATAGCAACAAGAAAAATAAAGTACTTAGGAATAAAGTTAACCAAGGAGTTAAAAGACCTGTACTCAGAAAACTACACAACACTGAAAAAAGAAATCAAGGAAGACACAAACAAATGGAAACATATACCGTGTTCACAGATCACAAGTATTAACATCATCAAAATGTCCATATCACCCAAAGTCATTTATAGATTCAATGCAATACCTGTTAAAGTACCAATGACATATTTCACAAATATAGAACAAACATTTCAAAAATTTATATAGAACCACAAACTACCCCAAATCACCTCAGCAATTTGGAAGAAGTAGAACAAAGCAGGAGGAATCACAATACCTGATTCATATGGCTTTGTACCTTTGTTATAAGGCTACTGTAATCAAAGCAGTCTGGTACTGGAATAAGAACAGACATTTAGACCAATGGAACAGAATAGAGAGCCCAGAAAGAAACCCATGCCAATGTGGTCAGTTAATATTTGACAAAAGGAGCAGAAGCATAAAATGGAGTAAAAATAGCCCCTTCAACAAATGGTGTTGGGAGATCTGCATAGCTAAATGCAAAAATATGAAACTCGACCACCAACTTATACCATACACAAAAATAAACTCAGCATGGATAAAAGGCAAATCTAAGTCATGACACCATTAAAGTCCTAGAGGAGGACATAGGCAGGAAAATCTCAGATATTTCATGCAGCAACATTTTTACTAATATGTCCTTTATAGCAAGGGACATAAAGGGAAGAATAAACAAATGGGATCTCATCAAAATAAAAAGATTGTGTACAGCTAAAAAACAGTATTAAAATAAAAACAGAACCAAACATATGGGAAAACATATTTGCCGATGATACCTCAGACAAGGGCTTGATCTCCAAAATATATAAAGAACTTACACAACTCCACTCTAAGAAGACAAGCAACCCAATTAAAAAATGGGCAAAGGACTTGAACAGACACTTCTCCAAGGAGGACATACAGAGGATCCAGAAACACATGAAAAGATGTTCAATATTGCTAGCTATCACAGAGATGCAAATTAAAACCACAATGAGATACCACTTCACACCAGTCAGAATGGCCATCACAAACAAAGCAACAAACAAGTGTTGGAGAGGTTGTGGAGTAAAGGGAACCCTAGTGCACTGTTGGTGGGACTGCAGACTGGTACAACCACTATGGAAAACAGTATGGAATTTTCTCAGGAAACTAAAAATGAAACTGCCTTTTGACCCAGCAATTCCACTGCTAAGATTATATCCTAAGAACCCTGAAACACCAATCGAAAAGAACCTATGCACCCCGATGTTCATAACAGCACAATTTACAATAGCCAAGTGCTGGACGCAACCTAAGTGTCCATCAGTAAATGAATGGATCAAACAACTATGGTACATTTACACAATGGAATTCTATGCAGCAGAAAGAAAGAAGGAGCTCCTACCCTTTGCAACAGCATGGATGGAGCTGGAAAGCATTATGCTAAGCAAAATAAGCCAGGCAGTGAAAGACAGATACCATATGATCTCACCTTTAAGTGGAACCTAAACAACAAAACAAACAAATAAGCAAAATATAACCAAAGACACTGAAATAAAGAACAGGCTGACAGTGACCAGAGGGGAGAGGGGAGGGAATTTCAGGGGAAAAAGGGGAAGGGTTTACAGGAACAAATATAAAGGACACATGGATAAAAACTAGGGGGGGTGAAAACTGAAGGGAGGTGGGGAGGGATGGGTGGGTGGCCTGGGATGGGAATAAAAGTCAGAAAACTGTACTTAAACAACAATTAAAATAAAATTTAAAAAAAAAGGGAGTAAGGGGGTGAAAACTGTACTTGAACATTCATTTAAATAAAAAAAAAAGAAAAAAAAAAAGAAAATTTCAGATGTTCCATGCAGCAATATTTTCACTGATATGTCCCCTAGAGCAAGGGACTTAAAGGAAAGAATAAACAAATGGAATATCATCAAAATAAAAAGCTTCTGCACAGCTAAAGAAAACTTCAGCAAAATGAAAAGAGATCCAACCTTATGGGAAAATGTATTTGTTGATGATACCTCAGACAAAGGTGTGATCTCCAAAATATATAAGGAACTCACATGAGTCCACTCCAGGAAGACAAACAACCCAATTAAAAATGTGCAAAGGATCTGAATAGACACTTCTCCAAGGAGAACATACAGAGGGCTCAAAAACTTATGAAAGGATGCTCAGCATCACTAGCCATCAGAGAGATGCAAATTAAAGCCACAATAAAATACCACTTAACACCAGTAAGAATGGCCATCATAAACAAATCAACAAACAATAAGTGTTGGTTAGGTTGTGGAGAAAAGGGAACCCTATTACATTGTTGGTGGGAATGAAGACTGACGCAACTGCTGTGGAAAACTATGGAATTTCCTAAAAAAAACTAAAAATAAAATTGCCTTTTGGCCCAGCAATTCTATTGCAGGGATTATATCCCCGTGTATTTTTCACCATTTCCCTTTTTTATAACCTTGAGTTCTTTTATTTTGCAGCCATACTCAGTCATTTTTCTGAGCATCCTGATCACCAGGGCCTTGAACTCTGGATCTGATAGGTTGGCTATCTCTATGTCACTTAGCTCTTTTTCTGGAGTTTTGCTCTGTCCCTTTATTTGGGCCTTATCTCCATCTCTTCATTCTGGCAGCCTTCCTGTGTTTCTGTGTATTAGATAGAGCTACCTTTTAAACTATATTTTATTGATTATAATATTACAGTTGTCCCAATTTTCTTCTCACCTTTATCCACCTCCTCCCTGAACCTGCCCGCCCTCCTGCACCCTCCCCTTAGTTCATGTCCATGGGTCATACATATAAAGACTTTGTCTTTTCCATTTTCTATGGTATTCTTAACCTCCCCCTGTCTATTTTGTACTTACCATTTATGCTTCTTATCCCTTGTACCTTTTCCCCATTCTCCTCTCTCCCCCCTCCATGCTGATAATGCTCCATGTGATCTCCATTTCTGTGGTTTCTCTTCCTGTTCTAGTTGTTTGCTTAGTTTGTTTTTGTTTTTGCTTTTGTTTTCAGTTTCAGTTGTTGATAGTTATGAGTTTGTTGTCATTTTACTGTTCATATTTTTGATCTTCTTCTTTTTCTTAGATAAGCCCCTTTAACATTTCATATAATAAGGGCTTGGTGATGATGAACTCCTTTAACTTGACCTTATCTGGGAAATACTTTATCTGCCCTTCCATTCTAAATGATAGCTTTGCCGGATAGAGTACTCTTTAATGTAGGTCCTTGCTTTTCATGACTTTGAAAATTTTCCAACCACTTCTTGTCTATAAGTTTTCTTTGAGAAATCAGCTCATAGTCTTATGGGCACTCCTCTGTAAGTAACTGTCTCCTTTTCTCTTGCTGCTTTTAAGATTCTCTCCTTATATTTAACCTTGGGTGACTTACCATGTTCGTTGGTGTGTTCTTCTTGGATTTAATTTTTTGGGGGACTCTCTGAGCTACCTAGACTTCCTGGAATTCTATTTCCTTTGACAGATTGGGGAAATTTTCCTTCATTATTTGTCCAAATAAGTTTTCCATTTCCTGCTCTCCCTCTTCTCTTTCTGGAACCCCTATAATTTGGATGTTTGAATGTTTAAAGTTGTCCCAGAGGCTCCTCAGCCTCTCTTCATTTTTTTTTTTGAGTTCTTGTTTCTTCATTCTGTTCCTGTTGGATGTTTATTTCTTCCTTTTGTTCCAAATCATTGGTTTAAATGCCTGTTTCCTTCCCTTCACTGTTGGTTCCCTGTATATTTTCCTCTATTTCACTTTGTATAGCCTTCATTTCTTCCTTCATTTTGTTTCTGAATTAATCAGTGTTTTGAACTCTGCATCTGATAGGTTGGCTATCTCTTCACTTAGTTCTTCTTCTGGAGTTTTTATCTGTTTTTTCATTTGGGCCACATTTCTTTGTCTTGGCATATGTTATGTTATAAGGGTGGAAACTTAGGTATTTTCCAGATCAGGGCAACCCTCTTTGTTGTGTTGTGGTGCTGTCTGTGGACGAGGGGTCAGAGAGGGAACAATACCTCTTGCTCAGCTCTCACCCCACATTTCATCACTTCCTTCACTTCCCACAAGTGGACTGTGCCCTTTCAGGTGTTGATTCCCAGGTAGGTGGGTTTGTGTATGTTCTAGAACCTCGTGGGCCTCTCCAAGAGACTCTCCTGTGAGACTGAGAGTTCCTCCTGCCAACACAACCCCCACAGATTTTTACAGCCAGAGGTTTTGGAGCTTTATTCTCCCATCAATGGAACCCTGGGTTGTGCAGTCAGGCCTGGGGCTAGGATCACTCTCCCCAGTTGTCCCTGCCAGTTTTTATCCACCACACATTAATGTGGGACCACCCATTCTGCGGGCTGCCACCACAGCTGCCTTGCCACCACTACCACTTGCCACTGCCTCACCACATCATACCACATCCTCTCTGCCCCTCCTATCCATAGGGATTAAAGTTTCTTCTTTAAATCCTTGGTTGTTGGACTTCCATATAGTTCAATTTTCTGCCAGTTCTGATTATTTTTAGATTGGTTGTTATCCTTCATATGGTTGTGTGAGGAGGCAAAGTGAGTCTACCTACACCTCCATCTTGGCCAGCCATTTGTATAACTATGTTCGTTTTTTTTTTGGGGGGGGGGTTTGGTTTTTTTGTCCCTCCTTTTCTTAAAGAAGTCCCTTTACATTTTTTAAATACTAGTTAGGTAGTAATGAACTCCTTTTGCTTTTTCTTTCCAGGATTTTTTTTTAATTTCTCCTTCAATTTTAAATGATAGATTTGCCTGGTAGAATAGTTTTTGTTGTAGGTCCTTGCTTTTCATCACTTTGAATATTTTTTTACAATCCTTCTGGCTTAAAATGTTTCTGTTGAGATATCAGCTGACAGTCTTACAGGAGCTCACTTGTAGGTAACTCTTTCCCTTGCTGCTTTTAAGATACTTTTATTGTCTTTAACTTTTGCCTTTAATTATGATGTGTCTTGGTGTTGGCCTCTTTGGGTTTGTCTTGTTTAAGATTCTCTGTACTCCCTGGTCTTTTCCCTTCACCAAATAAGGAGAGTTTTCCATCATTAACTTTTCAAATACATTTTCAAAGCTTTTCTCTCCTCTTCTCCTCTGGTACCCTGGTGATGCAAATGTTGTTATTCTTCATGTTGTCCCAGAGGTCTCTTAAACTATCCTCATTATATATACATTTCTGACTAGATCTTTTTATGGTTTCTATGTCCTTTTGATGTTTCCTATGTCTTTGCTGAAGCTTTCACTAAGTTTCTTGAGTATACCTATAACCATTGTGTTGAAGATCTGGATCTGATATATTACTTGCATGATTTCATTTAGTTTGTTTTCTGGGGATTTCTCCTGTTTTTTGTTTTTTTTATGTGAAATGTGTTTCTTTGTCTCACCATTTTGGCTGCCTCTCTGTACTTGTTTCTGTGTATTAGGGAGATCTGCTGTCTCCCAGTCTTGGTGGATTGGCCTTATATAATAGATGTCTTGTGGGGTTCAGTGGTTCATTCTCACTTATTACTAGAGCTAGGTGCTCCAGGAATGTCCCTTGTGTGGCTTATGTGAGCCCTCCTGTTGTACTTAAGTTGTAACTGCTGTTGGTCCATTTGTGGTTGAGGTTAATCCTATGGCTATTTGACTATGTGGATGCCCCTGACCACAGTGTATAAGCTGCTGCACCAGGGCTGACCTCATGAAGCAGAATTCACCTCAGCAGTATCTGGTGTCTAGTGAGATCTCCCTTTGGTTATGCTGCTTGTGGAGCTACTTGAGTTATACTCTAGTGTAGTTTGAAGCCTGCCACCAGGTGTATTGGTTCTGGAGCCTCTTGGGAGCATCTCTGGTGCAGGTTAATGGCAGGTACTGCCTTTAATGGGTCCTGAAATACTTGTTTGGAACTACAAAGCAATCCAAAGTTTGTAGCTGCCTCCACTGGGCCTGAATGTTCATGGGAGAGGCCAAGCTGTGCACTAAGGCTGGCTTCCATCCACAGTGAGTCAGGGAAGGTCAACTAAAGACCCAAGATTTTCCAAATCTGCCAGCTGCCTGTTAGGCTCAATCACTAAAAGAGCCTCTGGAGGTACACAAGTTGCATGAGGTAGGTCCTCAGCTAGTCACCAGGTAGTGGCAAGTGGTGTTCATGAGACTGATACAGATTCAAGTATCATGGTGTTCATGAGACTGATACAGACACTTCTGGGTCTGAAGCCACTCAGCCAAAGTTCCAGGGTACAGCAATGCTAGGCACCACCTGCCAGGTGCCTGGTAACCTTTGTAGTGGGGTAGGGTCTTAAGGAGTCATCAGGATGAAGCCAGCAGAATTCATCAGGTTCTAACAGACCAAGATTTGGCTGTGTTAAAGGAGGGCTCTGCACAAGAACTGTGGAACCAGTTGGGCATGTTAGGAAAAAATGGCCCCCTCCCTAAAGCCATACAACTCAGTCCCTCCGCAGCTCTGCTTGGACATCCTGAATAACCTTTCTAGAAAGTCTGCCCTGTGGATCTAGAGTGGCCACAGACAGCTGTTGGTGTCAGGAGGATGGAGCTAGTACATTTCCTTAGCTTGATGCCTATGGATGGGAGTGTGCTACCCAAGAAATGTGGTACCTGTTGGCAGTGTGGGAGAGGGAATTAGCACAGGAGCCCTGGTGGCTGTCCCCTCAGCTCTCTTTCCAGAGCCACAATACACCCAGTCTCTCTTCCTATAATTCCAGTCCAGTCTGAACCACACTCCCTCAGTTAGAACCTAGGGTAAGTGGCTGTGAATGAGACTTTGTGTGCCGGCCCTTTAAGAGGGCACCTGGTTTTCTAGTAGATTCCAGTCTCTCTCTGGTGGAAAGAATCCCTGCTGATTTTCACAGCCAAGTGTTACATTCACTCCTTTTCCTGGCCCTAGTATCCTCTTCCAGGCTTGGGAGCCTGGTATAGACTGAGAAGAGACCTTCATAGCTGAGATATCTCTCTGGATTTTCAAATGCCACACTTGTTTGTGGGGCCAGCCCTTTTTGTTTCTCCAATCTTCCTATCAGTCTTGATGTAGCTTCTTGTGTAAATCCTTGGTTATGAGACTTCTATTCAGCTAGTCTTCTTTAATTGGTTATTTAGGTTGACTGTCCTATAATTTAGTTATAATTCCAGTTTGGCACTGGGAGGAAGTGAGTGTAACTTCCACCTACTCTGCCACCATCTTGGATCCCTGATAAGTTTATAAATGATAAAATTTATATTTACCTAATAACAGACTCAAAGTTGTACACTAAAACTTGACAAAACTAAAAGGAGAAAAAGACAAATCCATAATCTCAGTGGAATGTTTTAACGCAGCTCTCTCAGTAACTGACAAAACTAGTCCACAAAAATAAGTGAATATGTAGAAGAGTTGAATAACATGACCTAATTAACATTTATGGAATACTGCACCCAACAATTACAAAATATATATCCTTTATAAGCACACATAGCCATTTTCTAATATTGACTTTTATATGTCAGTACTAGGCAATTTTTCATACATTATCTTCCCTAATCATAACACGACTGTGAAATAGACAGCTGGCCTAGAAATCTTTCATTTGCTCCTTCAGACTCACCCTGTCCCTTCTCTCATGATCTGTGTCCTATGAACCTAACTTGTATGGATTGCTTTCACGGCTCCTTTCCTCTCTGGCTTCTGATTAGGTTCAGCCAACTGGAGGCAAGAGCATAAATTGTTGAGTGAGAGGAGGATAGAGATAGTTTATTTATTCTCCCTGCTCTCTCCCTGAAGAGTTGCTGAGGATGGCTGCATCCATCCTCCCCTACCAAAGTCTGCTTCTGCCAGGCAGCACTCACCAGACAGCTGCCCTCTGCAAGTTACAGTACCCATTCTTTCCCTGTTGCTTTTCAGGTGCTAAAGGCCCTTGCTACTATTAGTCCTGGGGTGCTGTGTCATCCCTTGTGGGTTTTCCGAAACCCCGCCCACACTTTTCCAACAGTCCCTTTGTAAACTCTTCAAATCACCCAGTTAGAGTGTCCCATGTTTCCTGCAAGGACCCTGGCTGTGTATTAGCATCTGTCTTCATTTAAGAAAACATAAGCTCAGGAATATCAGCAACTCTCACAGGTCACATGACTCTGGCTATGCTTCCTTTTACCAGTGTAGAAATTAGACAGTTTCATCTCTTGCCCACATTATTAATAAATCATTAACATAACACTGGAACATCCTTTCAACTTTAGACAATAGTATGCCCTGTAAATAGATATGTCTTGAGTAAATTTTGAATGTGAGTTGTAACATGGCCTTTCTTAGTTTCCTAAATGTCAGGAACACCCTGTCTTCCATTTAAAGTAACTTGATTTGTTTTTGTTTTTGTTGTTGTTGTTGTTGTTATTAGTTTTTGGTCTTTTAGAGAAAGTTATTCAATACTGTGATTATGACTTCTGAGTTTAATACTTCTGTGATATTTTTGTCTTTCTTCTTTGCTGTTTTCCAGATCGCCAAGAGATTATCTCCAAAAAAATACTGGAGTTGGACCCGTGGGAAAATCAGTGGAATATTATAGCTATCGATGTCCTCATGCATGACAGCTATGATGTCTGCTTGGTTGCTAGGATGAATCCTCGAGACCTCATCCCCCCACCTTCAGATTTGGTGGAAGAAGGCAAGGAGCACTGAGGTCAGCATTGCTACAGAACCTCCTGTTGTATGTGCAAAGGAGGCATTAGAAATAGAGAGAGATCTTGGGCATCCATACATGTGCTTTGAATGTGTAGTAGCCCATGTGCAAAGCAGCAAGGACTGGTCACTGCAAGGGGTGTGTACAGAGTCCACCCTTAGGGACCTCCACTTCTTAGGGTGGACAAGACACAACCAGGCAGAATGTAGTGATGCACAACCAGGCAAAATGGAGTTATGGCACAGGGTGAGTACAGGGTGAATTCCAGACTTCTGTAGACTTAAGAAAATCATTGCCAAGAAGCAGACCTTCCATTAGGGCTTCAGAGGATGAAAGGAAAGCAGACCCATGTGTGTAATTGACAGTGAGATCATGGACATAGCTGAATGAAGGCCAGAGGTGGACCAGTTGGCGTGGGCCAATGCCTTTGGTATAAAAGCTAGAAAAGTAGGTTATAGCTAAATGACCAACATTTGGAAGACCAGGGACTTTGGACCTAGTCTCTGAGCAGGAGCATGATCTCAAAATTGTAATGTAAAGGAAGACTTTGTGCTCTGTTCTGGCATCAGTCTTATAAAGACCATCTATTCTCATGCAGAGTACTCTTCTGATGCAATAATATTATTCAAAACAGTGCTAGCAGTGGACTACAAGTTCATAACATCCTTGCCACTCAAGGCCAACCACAGTGAGCAGAGAGATTCTGCCCTCGGCTGGGGCTGTGTCAGCAAAGGAGATGTAGGGTTCTTTAGCCATGGTCCTCTCTTGGGCTGGTACAGAGGGTCCTGGATTGAACTTAACACAAGCTGCCCTTGACTAGCTCTGAGACACACATGGCCTTTTACAGGCTGGTCCTGGGGATGAACACAATTGAAGTACACCACTCAACCCAGACACAGACCAGGCTCTGTAGTAAATAAAAGAGGAAGCATGCCCCTTTGGTGGCCAGCTGCCCTCTTATATCCAGCCTTTGCAATATCTTCCTCAAGGCTGAAGAAGAAGAATGGAAACTCCTTCTTTAGCCCACAGTTGAGCATAATCAGAAAATAGCCACTCCCAAAGTATATTTTAGGAATTACACCTGGGAACCTGGCCAGGTGGCTCAGTCTATTGGAGCATTGTCCATACACCAAAAGGTTATGGGTTCAATTCTCGGTTGGGGCATATACCTAGGTTGCATGTTCAATCACCTATTGGGGTGTGTATGTGAGCAACTGATCAATGTTTCTCTCTAATATCAATGTGTCTCTCCTCTCCCTCTCTCCCTCCCTCTCTCCCTTCTCTCCCTTCTCTTCTCTCTCTCCTTCTCCCTCTCCCTCTCTAATCAATAAATATAGCCTTAGGGGAAGATACAAAAACACCTGGGAAATCCATCTGTTTTACTTACCATCTATACTTCTGGAAGCACAGTGGATTCAAAGAATGCATTTTGATAAATGGTGTTCAACAATTTCTCAAGACTTTTACCCTACACAAGTCTCTGTTTTAAGCAAGAGTGGTTAGTAAATTCCCTAAAACTTTACCAGAAGGAAACATTCCTAGATCAAGACAGCTTTTCCTTGGTATATAGTTGTGTGACTGTGGTGACCACTACTCCATGTCCCCAGGTTCTAGCTGCTAACCCAGGCCGGATAGACACATCTATGGAGTAGCCAGTTGTAAACCCGTTTCTGCCACCATGAAGTGGGGTCCAGTTACACCCAAGGTAATTTGTTCCCTAGTAGGCTAGACATGGTAGAAGCCATGTCTGTCTCTCTGCAGTTGTACCAAATTTCCCTCTGCAATTCCTGGCACATATGGGTCTTTAAGAGGCCAGTACATGGTAGCATTTCTTAATCTGAGGTCTTGGTTTCTGAGCATTTCCAGGAATCTCAGTTAAAATAAGTTAACTCTTCTCCATGGTGAAAAAGGTCCTAATCTGTGGGTTCTTTTTCTTGCTGCAAAGGCAGAGTAGTTCCTCTCAGCAGATGTATTAGCTGGTGGTGTCCATGTTGAAGGGAACCACCACAGGTCTCTGCTTGACTGACCTCCTCTTAATGGACCCCCTGCACCTGCTCCACCTATTTGAATATAAAAGCTGTCACATTTCCCTTGATTAGGGAGGTGTTTCCAGCATGTCAGGACACTTTTCTGGATGCATTGGATTTCAGATCTTGGCTTTAGTCCCAGGTCTGCTACTTAGCTGTGTTATCTTGGGCAAAATAATCTTTGTAAAGCCTTATTTTCCTGATATACAGAATGGGAAGAAAAATCCTTTATAAGTTTGGTGTGAGGGTTGAATGAGAAAGTGGTAGTAGAGTGCCTGTAAGGCACTAAAACACTAAATATTTATTAGCTGCTATTATTATTATTATTACACTCAGCATTTCCCAAAGCATAGTGCCCAGAATAACCCAATGCTTGAGTGCAATCTCTTGAAATTCTAGGGAGAAATATACATATAGTTTGAGATAGTTCTTTTTTAAATAAACTCTTTTTCTTTTTAATTTCTTTTTACTTATGGTTTAAGAAAGAGAGATTTGTTGTTCCATTTATTTATGCATTCATTGGTTTGTATTTCTACGTGTTCTGCCTGGGGATCGAACCCACAACCTTGGCATATTGGGACAATGTTCTAACCAACTGAGCTACCTGGCCAGGACTGAAGTAGCTCTTAATTTTCCAGACCCAGCCTCTTGGTTCCTCCAGTTGGTGTGTTCAGACAAGCAACGGTTTGCTTTAGTGTTTTTTTTTTTAAGCCCTTGTGCTTCTTGTCTAACTTTCATATTTGCAGTTCAAAACTAGACACTACTGCCCTCCTATTGTTAGATAGTGTTAGAGATTTCCCTTTGAAATGGCATTTTTCTTTCAATCCTTTTTTCACTTTAATATTGCAATGGAGGACTCTTACAAAACTTTGGCTATTTGTTAGCTCTCTTTGTGAAGCAGGATTGTTTGACACTGAACAATAGAACACAAAAGAAAAGTGATTTGGATGCTAGGCCTGATAGAAGAATACAGTTGTCAAATATACCCAGGTTCAGTTTGTGTTCTTCAAGAAAGCATTATTGTTCTCACTGGTTGATTATAATGAGCAAATGCTTTGAATTTGAACTTATAAAATTTTACTAATAAAAGATCACTTTCATCTTGTTATTCATATTGCAATTCAATGTCAATTTCATTTGAAGAAGGAGTTCCTATGCCCAGGAAGTGCTGAGTGCCAGCAGTGGGGTTGGTGAGGGTAGCATGCCCAGCCAGAAGATTATCAGGAACAAGGCTCAGAGATCAGAATGTATCAGGCAGGTGAGGAACAGGAAGTGGTCCCATTTGCAGGGTGGCTGAAGCACAGGAGGATGCAGGAAAAGGAGATGAGGCCAGTCATAGAAGCCCTCAGATGCCACACCAAGGAGTTGGTCTTCATGCCCCATCAACATGGCTTAAGGCAAGTACACCCTTTAAGAATACCTTTCCACAACCCTGTGTAGATCATTAGAGTGAGAGCAGGCACAGGTAGATGAGCAGGAGGCCTTATAAGAATCCAGGTCACAAAACTGACAACCCAGTAACATAGGGAACAATGAGAGTCCAATACAGCCAGAAATGGAGGGTGTCAACAGTTTGCTTGCCAATTCAGAACCAGGGAGATACCAAGAGTTTAACCACAAGGGAATAGCCACTCAATCAAAACCAAAACCCAGAAAATTTTTCAAGGGGTCCTACCCTCTTCATCTTAAAGTGTTTCTTATAGAGTCACTGACCAGATGGATCCAGCTATTCTTCCTGAGCCTGGGATCACTAAGAGAGATGTATCAGGGTGTAGAGTCAAGTCACCCCATTTATTTGCCAACTCTAGCAGACCCACCTGGGTGTTCCCTATAGACATCCCCCTATTATTCTTGTGTACAGCAACCAGACCCTGACCCAGCTTATTGATAAATCCTGCTTTTAATGAATGATCTGTAGCAATACCATTTCCATCCCCAAGGTTAGTTTAACACAGCCATGTAGCTCAATCCTGACTAAGAAGACATACAGGAATATCTACATAGGGGCTTTGGGAAAGGTTTTCTCTTTTGAAAAGCTGTAGAGAAAAAGATGGGCTCTTCCTCTGCTGAGTCTTTCAAGTCTGCATGCCCCCCTGGAACTGCAGTAACTGTCTTGCAATGATGAGACTGGGAGGAGACTGCTGAGGTTGATCCACAGAGGAAAAACACCCAGATCCTGGACCCATGGGTCCCATGGATTGGGATACACTACTGAATGAATCAGCCCTGGGACTTCTTGCTAGATACTAATTGTTGCAACAAATGTCCCTTCTTGTTCAGGTTCCCTTGAGTTACTTGCAGTCTGAGACTTCCTAACTGATGCTCTAACCTTCCTCCACCAAAGTCAATTTCTCTTAGGATCAAATTGATAGCTCTGCTACAGGAAAGGACTCAAATGTTCCTGGACCTTGGAATATCTAGTGAGAAGTGATTTAGTTCATTTCAGTAAGGGAAGTTCTACATGCCTGGCAAGTGACTATGGTTTACAATCCCAAGTTACTCCTTAACTATTTCTTGAATATTTTTCTCTCCAAACTTCAACATTTTTGTTTACTACAAACTCCACCCACCAACTGTTTTTGTAAATAATGTTTTATTGACACACAGTCACACTCATCACTTTTGGATTGTCTGTGATGCTTTCACACAGTAACAGCAGAACTAAGGGGCAAAAGAGACCTCTAGCCCACAAAGTCTAGAATATTTACTACCCAGCCCTTCACAGGAAACATTTGCCAACTTCTGGTATATTCCATCAAATTTTCTTGAAGAAAAATACTGAGCAAAGGGAATATATAAATTACAAAGGGAATATGTACATTATAAATATATATAAATTTGCATATTCTTTTTTATATATATAACATGACTCTAATCCATTCTTCTTTTATTCAACAATATATCTAAAACAGCAATGTAGTATTCCATCATATATGTAGCATAATTTCTTAAACAAACAACCAAGAAATGGACATTTTGGTTGGTTACTCCAGCATTATTCGAAGGGATTTGACTTCCCACACTATTGATCTGGGCTCTGGCACCAGGGGGGTGATTATTTAGAATATGGGCTTTGCCTTGCACTGAAAGTCTCTGCGGGAGCTTGGGAGCATTAGATACAGATGCAGAAGCCTGCCTATGTGTGGTGGACCTGGCCCCAAGCTACTTAGAGGCATTTGGGCTTACTGAGACATTATGGATAACAGCCATGTTAGGAAATAGACCCGTATCATGCAAAGACTTGCCCAGGCTGAGCAGAGGACCTCTGTGAGGTAGCAGTCAGCTGTCACTGAAAGGACAACTGGACAATGCAGGCACAGTCTCCATATCCTGTGGTAGGTTATGCCCATCCTGCAGCATTGAGAAACTCAACAGTAGATGATCTCCACTGGCATGGAGCACAGGAAAAATACATGGGTCAGGAAGAATAGATGAATTTTCAGGTTCCAGTGAAACACAAGGCTTCTCACCAGCAAGGGCACTTCCTTCAGATCAGAGTCATGACTTAAGGCCCAGAAGCCCTGGTGAAATTTGTTTCTCTACCTTCCCAATACTGTGAATTTTTAGAGCAATGTTATCAAAGGGAAGTGTGCCAGTATTGGATCTTCTTCATCTGAGGGGGCATGCCATGAGAGGGTGGACCAGGAAGAGGGCAGAAGTGGAAAGTGTCCCCTGTGGCACAGATATGAAAGACCCTGGCTCCAGACAAAACCCACTCTCTCCCCCTTTCTCTATTTCTACTCAACACATATGACTGCTCAGCCCTGAAGTGGGCACTACCAGGATATCTAGAATAAAGCAAGAGAATACCTTACCATTCCTCAGAGACACACTCAAAGAAAATCACAAAGCATCAGTTAGTCAACATGTTTTGAACACTTTTTCTCAGCCAGGCACTGTTATGGGAAAAGACACACAATGCAAGTCCAAGCTCTCAACAAGTTCACATTCTGGAGGAGAGAAGAGATGTGTAAATACAGTGACATGATATCTTCTGAAAGGTTAGAGTCTAAATCCACACCAGGTAAAAATGCAGTGTAATTATCCCTGCATTCATTTCCTATTGCTGCTGAAAAAAATCATTACAAATTTACTGGCTTAAATTGCAACATGAATTTATTATATTATACTTCTATAATTCAGAAATCTAAAACGGATCTCTGTGGGCTAAAATTGGAGTGTCTTCAGGGTTACAGTCCTTTTGAGGCTCTGGGGAAGAATCCATCTCCCTGCCTTCTTCAGCCTTGGGGGGCTGCTGGCACTTCTCAGTTTGTAGATTCTTCCTCCATCTTCAAAACCAACAATCATATTGCCCTGCTTTGCTCCTTTTGTCACACCTCCCTTTCTGACTCCCTCTCCCACTTTAATGAGCCTGTGATTACACTGAGCCCACCCAAATATTCAGGATATTTTTCCTATCTTAAGGTAGGCTGATTAGCAACCTAGTTCACCTATGCCATGAAATTTTAGATCATTGTCCCTCGGTATCTATGGTGAATGGTTCCAGGACCTCAACCATTCCAAAGTCTGCCTATGCTCAAGTCCCTTATATAAAATGGTATAGTATCTGCCTATAACCTATGGAAACCTCTCATTTACTTTGAAATCATCTCCAGATTATTTACAATCCCTAATATAATATAAATACCATGTAAATAGTTGTTATACTGTACTGCTTAGGGGATAATGACAAGATAAATATCTTCACCTGTGCAATACAGACACAACCACCATATTCCTAACTACATAGTACATATCAGTAACAACAAAACATTTTTTCCTGAATATTAATCCACAGTTGGTTGAATCCATGGATGCAGAACCATAAATATGGAAGGCCAACTGTGTATTACAGGTTCCATGGATTCAGATATACAGTTTGGGGAAACCATTATCCTGCCTACCACATCATCTAATGCCTAAGACTACCCATGCTGTTTATCTGTACACAGCCTGTGCAGAACTTCATGTGGACACCAAAGTTTGGGCACTATCACAGAAAACAATGGCAAATGTAAATGTAGGTTCATAATCAGTGACAACTGCAATTCCACAGACCTCTGTGACATCCCTGAGGGGAAGAGTGAGGAGGAAAGGCTCCTAGCTGTGAGATTACTTCCATCCTCCTTTAACATGAAGACTTTCACACATTTCACAGGAATCAAAGAAGTATAGTAACAGCTAAACACAAATTATCACATAAGTTAAATGGTTCTCTGGTACAAACAAAATGACCCAAACAGGTGTAGGGCACAGAAGGGACACCATGGCTTTAAGTACTCCTGGGAGGAAGACTCCTTTCACAAGCAGGTCACCAGTGGCTTGGGTTTGTTAGATAGACAAGAAAGAGTAAGGGCATTCCAGGTGCAGGGGCAGCCTGTGCAAAGGCCCTACCATAGAAAAGGCCCTACCATAGAAAAGGCCCAGTTGTGTAGGTATGGACAGAAACTTTGTACAGGCAGTACAAGGGCAGGTGGTTGGAATGTCAGACTGAGCCAGGTGGAATTGGCCCTGGGTGTGAACTCCCAGAAGCCAGCATGGAATTTTATGAAAATCACATTGGTGACCACACCTCAGTGTGAACAGGAATGGGCAACCTGATAGGAAGCTGTTGGCAGAGCCCAGGTAAGTATGGTGGAGGCCAACTAAGTTTGTCAGCGGAAGAAAGAGAATGACTATACTCCAGGCCAGTTTTGGAGTGGAGTGGTAGGGATGGGACTTAGGACTCCAACTCCCTGCTGCCTCACTGTGTGGACGGTTCCAGGTTGCACTGTGTGGACAGGTTGTTTTACTGTTGCATCTACATTTGTTCACTTGCATCATATCCCTACAGTAGGAAGATGAGGTGAGATCATCCACTGGAGCTCCTGCACAGCATCAGGCACAAAGAAGTGCTCAGAAGCATTAAATGTTATGGCTATTAGGTAGAAGGTGAGGGGAATCATCATGGCCCCAGCCTTACGTCTGATAGCTTCCCACTGTGTCCTGAGATCTTTCCCCATGCCCCAGATGATGAAGGTGAGCTCCCTGAGGTCCCATAGCTGTCCCTTTGTTTCCCAGGGTCACTACATTAGAAATTTCTTTCTTTTGAAAGATAGGGGGTGAGGACCAGACTGAAATTTATTTCTCACTTTGTAAAAGCAAAACTATAGGGGGAAAAAAACAGAAATCTCTTATATGCAAATGTGGAAGGAGAAGATGGCAGCCAAGTAGGTGGAAGCTGAGTCCACTTGCTCTTGCTGCCAACTCAGATTCTTGGCTGATCTTCCAACAAATACCCTGAACAATCAATAGAATCATAGCTGATATGAACTTTGGAAGCAAAGGAATACAGAAGATGCTTCACAATGGCCAGTAAGGAGATTTTACAGCATAAAGGAGAAATAACCCATGCAAGGGGCCTGCAACCTCAGGAAGTCCAGTCAAAAATCACACATTTGTGGTTCCCTCCCAGGGCAGGGAACCCCCAGACCCGGGCCAGGGGTGACTTGGGGGGATATACAAAGTCAGGGAGATCCAGGCTACACACACAGTGGGTGACATATCCATAGCTGCAGCACCAAATACCAACTACAAGAATGCCAGAGAGGGAGAGACTCTATCTGTACCTGGGTCAGACAGCTAGTTCATCAGAAACTATACATTATTGGAAATAAGCTAGAACAGACCAAGACAGGTGGCACAGGGGCAGGGGAACACAATCCACGTTTTTCCCAGAAGACTGAACAGTGCCTTGTAGGGGAGACGCAGTCATCCCACCTTCCCAATTGCAACGAAAGCCCCATCTAGTGGCAGGTGAAGGTTATACATGCAGTGCTGCCAGAAGATGGAGGACCCATACCTGGACTTGGAGCTAATAAAAAGTCAGAAGTGCCTGGCTGGTGTAGCTCAGTGGATTGAGTGTGGGCCTGTGAACCAAAGGGTCGCCAATTCAACTCCCAGGAACGGCACATGCCTGTGTTGCAGGCCAGGTCCCCAGTAGGGAATGCACAAGAGGCAACCACACATTGATCTTTCTCTCCCTCTCTTTTTTCTGCCCTTTCCTTCTCTCTATAAAATCTTAGAAAGAAAGAAAAAAAAAAGGGCCAGAGGTGGATCCAAAAGGAGAAGACAGAAGGCAAACACCAAAGTCTGCTGAGACAAATTCCACCTCATTTTTCTTCAGAATTTGTGTTATATTTTTCTCTCACAGAGTGTTTTAACATTTCTTCTTTTTCTTCCATTGTATTCCAACTAATTCACTATTTTTGTCTTTTATTTTTATTCTTTATAGTTTTATATTTTTATTGTATTTTTATTTCAAATCTCACATTGTACCCTTCCCTTGTCTTTCTCCATTTTTTCTTCTTTCTGCTCTTTCTTATTTTCATTTTAAATTTTATTTTTCCCCTTTCTATGCCTTCTTCCTATTTCTTACTCTATTTCTCCTCCCTCTACTTTCTCAAAATCATATTTCTTTTCTTATCCAGCTCACATTCTTTTTCCCTTCTTTATAGTATTCTTATTTTCTTCCTATTTTTAAGATCATTGCTTGTTTGGCATGGATACTGTGGTTATAGCTGTTTTTCTTCAACTATTCGTATTCACTATTTTTTATTTCAAACCTCATAGGTTACTCTCCCCCTGACTTACCACATTTTGCCTTCCTCCTGCCCTTGCTTATTTGAGTTAGGATTTTTTTTTCCCCCTTCTCGTAGCCTGGATTCTTATACTCTTTTTAGTCTTATTATTGCTTTTTCCTCTATCCACGCAAAATCATTTTTAATGCAGACAACTGTAATTAAACAACAACAAAGTAAAAAACTAAACACATCAATGAGTTCTGATTCACTATAGCTATTATCTTTATTATGCTGAAAATGTCCCAGATACAAAAGCTTTAACCCTTTGTGATAAAAGTTGCAAATATTTTGTTTGTCATCTATCCTTACTTTCTTAATATAGTTTTCAGTGCAAAATAAAATGCACTTCTATTTTTTTTAATATATTTTATTGATTATGCTATTATAGTTGTCCCATTACACCCCTCCTTTCCCCTCCACCCTGCACACTATCTCCCACCCACATTCCCCCCTGTAGTTCATGTCCATGTGTCATAAGTTCTTTAGCTTCTACATTTCCCATACTATTCTTGCCTTCCCCCTGTCTATTTACTACCTACCATCTATGCTACTTATTCTCTGTACCTTTTCCCCCTCTCTCCTCCTCCCACTCCCCTGTTGCTGACTCTCCATGTGATCTCCATTTCTGTGGTTCTGTTCCTGTTCTAGTTGTTTGCTTAGTTGGTTTTTGTTTTTGTTTTAGGTGTGGTTGTTAATAATTGTGAGCTTGCTGTCATTTTACTGTACATGTTTTTTATCTTCTTTTTCTTCCATAAGTCCCTTTAACATTTTATAAAATAAGGGCTTGGTGATGATGAACTCCTTTAACTTGACCTTATCTGAAAAGCACTTTATCTGCACTTCCATTCTAAATGAAGGCTTTGCTGGATAGAGCAATCTTGGATGTAGGTCCGTGCCTTTCATGACTTCCAATACTTCTTTCCAGCCCCTTCTTGCCTGCAAGGTCTCTTTTGAGAAATCAGCTGACAATCTGATGGGAACTCCTTTGTAGGTAACTGCCTCCTTATCTCTTGCTGCTTCTAGGATTCTCTCCTTCATTTTTACTTTGGCTAATGTAATTATGATGTGACTTAGTGTGTTCCTCCTTGGGTCCAACTTCTTTGGGACTCTCTGAGCTTTCTGGACTTCCTGGAAGTCTATGTCCTTTGCCAGATTGGGGAAGTTCTCCTTTATTATTTGTTCAAATAACTTTTCCATTTGTTGTTCCTCCCCTTCCCCTTGTCATACCCCTATAATTCAGATGCTGGAATGTTTAAAAATGTTCTGGAGGTTCCCAAGCCTCTCTTCATTTTTTTGAATTCTTGTTTCTTCATTCTATTCTGTTTGATTATTTCTTTCTCCTTTCTTGTCCATTCCATTGACTTGAGTCCCAGTTTTCTTTCCATCACTATTGTTTCCCTGTGCATTTTCCTTCATTTCACTTTGTGTAGCCTTCATTTTTTCATCTAATTTGAGACCAAATTCAACCAATTTTGTGAGCATCC